>JAZGTJ010006578.1:0-24629 GCA_036877575.1 Botia almorhae | reverse complement strand
GTGTTGTTGCATATGTATCAAGTGAAAATTAGGTTTCAGCTTTGGGAAAACATAAAGTGTCTCACGAGTGCATTTGTTTACATGACATGGCTTACCTTGAAACTGCAAATTACGTTTTCAGGTTTAAAAAAGCTAAGAAGCCGGGGCAATTGGTTTCAACTGAATGAACAGGCTGACGCAGACTTCAGTCAGATTAAAATAAAGTGAAAAGGCTTTGATGTGTTTTAAATTCACCTATTTCAGGCGTCACATTGTCCTCACACACACATGCTTGGTTATCTATGGGGACATTTATTTTTAAGCATATTTACATATTTGGACATTCTAAAAATGGTTTCCATTATACATTTCCATTACAAAGCATTTTCTCTACATTTCCGAGTTGTAAAAGGGGGTAAAAATGAAAATCGCAGTGAATTTATAACGTCTTATTGACAACCAGCATTCTGTGAACAGTCACACAAAGCTTTGATGGAATACAATGCAGTCTTATAGCTTTAATGTACTGTAAGTAAGCCAAATATATAAATGTATATGTAGTTATGAACTAAGTCTCCCAATAAATGTTTATTGCTCACAGTGGAGTCCTAACTAGATTCCACTAGACACTGCATAAATGAGTCTTCAAGTAACACATGCAATCTGCCATCACAGATTTACCCCATAATAACAACAGCAACATAATCCCATTTTTGGTCAAATAATATTACCCAGTTTACTTCAGCTACGACTTCTGTTGAACCTGTAAACATCAGCAATTCCAAATAACTGACTCTATATAACACTTGACACTGTAGCTCTCTAGTACATTTAGTCCCATAAAATCACTGGATAGATGTTGAAAAGGTCTGACAGCTAAAAATTGAGCTGAAAGTTTTAAATTTATACATATTGTTAAAAACATTTTGCCCATTTTGCTTTATCTGACGCATACAACTCATATTTCAGGATCATTAGCACTGCGCTCATTAGACGGAAATTTAATTAGCTTTGTTCCGAAGGCCTTTTAGTAATTATAAGAACTAATTGACTCCCCTATCGCCCCGTTTTTAAACTGCAATACCTCATATGGTTGCGTACATTTCATCCACTAAAAATACCAAACTGAACCAGACTCCATGTTTGCTTTCAGACTGTCCTTCTGTTCTTTACGTTTTAAAATGCATTCAAATCAAATCTGCTGACGAAAAACAGAGTGAAAAGCTAATATTATCACTGCAGTTTCAAAGGCTGCCGATGATTGGATAACCATACAAAGAAACTAGCCCTTTTCTTTGTAAACTTTGAGGCTATTATCAGTGGAGTTAAACTGCCTATTTATATTTAGCATTACTAGGTCGCCTATAGCGCTGAGAAAACTGTAACCTCCACTGAATAGTTTGTGGCGGTCTGTGAGAGCATCAAAAACCTCAGCGCATGCCAGATTTGATGTCATTAGTCTTTTCCCCTTACAATAACAATAAAATATCAAGCCCAAAAATGCTTTCTCAGGATCGGTTAACAATCACGGACATGAAGGTGTCGTAATACAAACTCTGAGGAAGGCTGAGGCAGGCAGAAGCTATTCTAATGATAATCATTACCCTGAGGACACAGCTTTCTGCTTCATTTGAGCTGTTCTAAACAAGAGATCTATCATAGCTACCACTCTGTACATTCCTGGCCTTGTTGATTTATTCAGATTACCATGTCACTTCTCTGCACTTTGGTCATAAAGGCACCTTGAACCTTTTTAATTAAGAGCATCTAATTTAGAAGTAAAGCCATCATTAATGCAGCACATTCATTATGGGTTTCATTTAAGTGCCTCTGTAGCAATGTCCTGAGAATTCCACCACCCCAGCGCAACCCAACAGAGAACCAAACAGTGTAAACAGGCAGAGGATTATGGGATTGAAAAGAGAAAGAAAAAACTGTTTGGTTTGTCTGATTTTTACCAGAGTCTACAAAAATCACACTTGACTGAAGATTTTATTTTTTAAGGTTTTATTAAGGGTGATACAGGAAACTCTGGATACAGTTATCTAAGTAGGTTAAGGTCAGACAGTTCAGGAGGTATCAGTTGAAACGTTCATATTTCATTTATTGCCAACTGGAACGGTTACATATATATATATATATATATATATATATATATACACAGTGACCTCAAAAGGTTTTTGGATACACAAATCCACTCTTAAACTGCATAAATGTCACCTGCATTAGATAAAATATTACATTTAGTGGCATTTGTTTCAAAGCTGCACTGGCTTCTTATTCAAAATAAAGTAAAATCGTTTAAAGAATCTTTTGTTTAAAAGATTTCTGCTTGTAAGACATACTGAAATTGTATGTGATAAGTGTTATTGTGATGAACTAGACCTGTGGTTAATCTGTTTTAGCACCAAATGACTTTCGGTAACATTACACTGGCAACGGTGGGTAAAAGCAACTACTTTGTAAATATTAGAAAAAGAAGAAAAGCTGAGGCTTTATGGTCGGCAGTGTATTCACTGTGTATTCAGCAAGGCATCTCATTTAACAGTCCTGAGGGTGTTTCTGCAGAGATTTTTATTCCCAACTAATCCTTGTTTGTCTTTTGTTTTTTTAAAACCATCATTCACTGCTTCCAATCAAATTTTTACATTGCACATAAAACGTCAAGTGCACGGCTTAAATTTTAAAAACAGCACTTAAGACCTAATAAAACCCCGACGGTCCCAAATCGCAGTGCCACTGTAACTCATGCTATAACTCCATGACAACATTTATAAACCATAGATTTATGATGTTCACAACTGATGTGATATCCTTAAGTTTGTGTTCATAAACTTCACAACCTCGTGGGGTGACTGACTGTGTAATTATTTATTCCTGATTTAAATTAGCCTGCTGACCCTCAGGACTGTCATGAATCACAGTCTTTAAGAGTCCTCGTGCACAATCAGTGTTTTTCAGACATCTCTGATCTCAGAAAACTCTTAAGTCTGTTTTATATGCAATAACACTTGAGACAAGGGGGTCTGGGACACGTGTAAAGAAAGGTCATAAAGATTATGAATAACGCCACCGTTCTAGGAAATACAGAAAAACAGAAATGTCATTTAACGGATTAGGTTTTGATAATGATAAGTGATTTGGAAAAGATAGAAGAAAAACTTGTTTTTCGAGTCATTTAAAGGAATAGCTCTCTTTAGAAAACTATTTTCTTTTACTCACCCTCATGTCATTCCAAACCTGTATGTTATTTGTTCTCAAGAACAGAAAGTATTTTGAAAAGTTTTTCTTTTTAAATCTTAACATGGATGTAAGCTTCAGTGGAAGTAAAGCTTTTTATGAATAAACACTCATTGGGATTTGGGGAGCTACATAATAATAATTCCTTAAATTCTGTGGTCCAAATATTAAAGAACAGCCTTTGTATTTGAAACAGCATGAAGATGCATTAATAAGAGAATTTTCATGTTCTGATGGTGAACTATTTTTTTAAGTACAATTGTTTTTGTATGGATTTGATTTTTAACCCCTTAAGCACAGCTACACTGGTATAGACAAAGAATTAACACGCTTTTTTGCCTTGACAGGTGTGTCAACAAACTGGCGTGCAACAATCCAAAAAAATAATTGTGGTGGAGACCCAAGAAGAATTTAAAGCTTAAACGACAAGGTGTTTAAGAAAGGAAGAGACACAGGGGCAAGAGTAGCATCTCTGATCTATCCGCGTTTATTAAAAACCATTGAAATTGAAAAACACGAAAATGTTGATGATGATGATTCTGAATTTGGCAGCTTCTGACAGTTCTCTCATTCAGTCTGTCATGTTTTGGTTTCTTGCGTCTAGCGGGCCGTGCACCTGCCTGAGCAGACTGGTAAAACCGTCTCAGAGTCTGATGAATTATGCATATTATAAAACAGTTTTTTATTTCCTTCCTCCTGTATCTAAGCTCTACAGAAACATTTCTCAAAGAACGAAACAGTTATATGGGTCTCTTCTGTAATAATTGGATAAAAGGCACATTTAAAACGTTTAGACACAGTTAAAGCGTTATCTAATCTCAGTGCGGTTAACTGTACCATCAGATAACGCTCTGAAATAAGTGAAAAGAGGAAAAAGGTTAAGGGAAAACGCTTGGGACTTGTTAAGCGAGTTGAAAAGCGGTTAGTTAATGAGTTCTGCTATCACTTAATGACACCTGTGGTGCACATTTGAACAGAAATGGTGGAGAAGACCGTTTACTCATCCATATCTGTGAATAAGATGCTAAGGTCTCTCAGCTCCAGATGTCCTGCAGATATCGTTTCTCCTCGCGTAGTCCTGCTACCGTCTTCATACTCTCCAGCTTATCGAGTTGAAGCTCATTTCCTATGATCTCCAGTAATGTGTCGTTCACATCCTTTGCCATGTTCTTTGCGTCCCTGGAGAATCATAAGGTTGTTACTGGTGAGCAGGATGTTGCAATGCAAGTCCAGCAAGCCATTTGGAAAATGTAACTTCTCTTAAATTAAACATTAAATGCAGTTGGTACGCATATATCCTAAATACTCATATTCAGAGGGAAATATAACAGGGCGGGACATGATGTCGTTAATAGGCACATGATATTATCTGTACATATTATTTTGCTGCGCTGTCTTTAGTTTTGTCAGCAAAACAAAACTCTCAGAAGTGGCAAAGTTACATTTTAATCGATTATGAAAACTTTGTTTATTTAGAATTACATGCACTGACAGCTCAGGATAATAATATCCAATCTATATATTTATATCTACATATCTACACATACATCTATATGTAGGGTCTCAAAAAGTTGTTGCTTGTACCCACCCACAAACATAGAGACAGCCTTTGTCTTTAAGGAGAATGTTGGCAACATTCTTAGCATGAAGAAGCAAGTTATGCTGCACATATCGCGGCCTGTTAACCGTTTCCTCTGCATCAGGCTCATCTCGGGAGAAGCACATGATCAGATGGCTCAGAGTTTCATTATGCACAAATCTCTCCAACTCTTCTCTGGAAATAAAGCGGTAATGTGTTTATTACAGTATTCCGCCCTTTATTTCATCAGTCTGAGATTGTTTTCGATTAAACTAAACTTAGTGATGAAACATAACCTCTACAAATCGGGTTTTGGCACGGTACAGTAACAACAATGGAACTCATTAGTGTGTTCCACGTGAAACTCTAATTTTTATCTCCCTCATCCATCTGGCAAAAAAGGTGATAAAGCCTCCAGGCTGCTGTTGTAAATTGTTCGTGTAACGTGGTTTCTGTTTATTTAATCTACTAACACGTTTGTCCGCTACTCAAAAATGAAACATTGGAACAGAAAATTGTGAAGTAAATAAATAGGGTGAAGTTCAAGGTTCGAGCGTCATTTCGCCATCGATCGCTCTGCTTATGTGTTACCGGGCTCTTAAAGAGAACGCTCACTTTTAGCCACGTTGCCGTTTAAAGTACATGCCTTAAGCAAAAAAATGATTTAAATTCACAAGTTTTTCAGGCATCTGCCATAAATTTTCATTAAAGCCCCACAGGACAGGAAGTGGATAGAGTGAAATTTAAACAGATGGATACTTTAATGTTTGCACACAAATAGCCATGTTTACATGGTCTTTGGAACCTTGCTACTGACACCTTAGAATTATCACCACATACAGTTACCTTAAAAGAACCTTAAAAGAACCTTAAAAGGTCTTTTGTTTAAGTCAAGCTTAAGATTAGCAAATAAGTGGGGCTTTCCACCCGCCATCATTATTTAATAGCAATAGTAATACTTGCCTTAGTATTGCCTAAATATGCATGACACGAAATATTCCAGATTTAGTCCTATTATCAGAGACAACTTAATTAGAATGTGAAATTTTGTTGGCAGTTTTGTGATACAACATTAAGTAATTTTTTAAAAAACGTTTATACACCGACAGAAAGATCACTAGCCAACAGTTATAGGCCATTACATTAAGCAAAGCCAATAGTTCACTATACAAACAATTTAATATATTGTCATTAACATTATCAGGTCAATTTATATGACCACGCTGTAGGGTTTTGATTTTGTATTAAGCTGTTTTGTTTACAAGGATTTTCTAGAAATCACCCCAGTCTTCCTTGGTCCAGACAAGCTGTGCAAGCCCTGTATGGTCAAAGAAATTAAACGCTTACAAAGAAAACAAATTTGAGTGATCAATTGTCCTTTTTCCAGGATCACAGGCATCCCCCCCCATACACACACACTTCAAGTAATCTAACTCTATGAAAACACAAGGCGAGAGAAGCTCATTGGTGGCCCTCCCAAGAAGAGTGTTCAATATGTCAACAGCACTAATTAGGGTGATTTCACCCTTTTAAAACTCGTGTGTGTTATGCTTGATTAGAAATGATTGCAGACTCTGTTTTCTTAAGCAGTCTTGCCAACACAGCTACCCTGTTGCGCGTTATGTTTCAGCAAGTGTTGAGCCGGTTTTAGCAGCTTCCTCAGCTCAGATATCACTGAGAGCTGGTCAGATATGCGCTTTCCTGGCTTGATAAAGTTTGCAGACAATGAGGGCGTTATACCGAAAAATACAAAACATTCCATCGATCGGTTTAATTAATGCAGAGACAAATGACAAATGAAACCATAATGTGAACAGATTTACAAATAAAGGAACAAGCAGGTTTAAAAAGAAAAATCTAAGGTTCAAAGTTACCAACTAGCAAACTAAAAAAACTGGCATCGGAGATTTAATAAAAATGAGGAGGTGGCCAGTGAACAGCAACTTTGTAAAAAACTACAATGTAATACATGGTTGAAATCTACAGGTAAAAATAATAATGTGATTTAAATACACAAACATACAAATCGTCCACTACAGGAATGCTCATCTTCTAAAAACGTACAATTAGAAGCTTTTCTAAAATTTGTGTGGTTTTAGTTTTTTTTTAATTGAAGTGGCTACGTGTGAAATATCAAAATCACACAAATAAACCAAGTGACAAAATGCATGTGTCTTCATCGCATCACACATCTTTCACTAAGAGAAACCTGTGCCGTTTCTCACTAACATACAAAACAGCTAAATAATTAGCATTAAAATACACATTTTTCATTTTTTCAAAACTGTTTCATGACCAGGAAGAAATATTTACAGATGGTACATTTTCTCACTTGTCAACGGCATGTGGCAAAAAGTTAATTCTGGACCCTGAGGGAATCCTTTAATGTTTGTGACCACTACAGACAAACACAGACAGATTTAAATAGCAAGTCAGGACCTTGACATTGAATCTTGTGTTTATTAGCTCTTGTGTCACACTACAGGCAGCGTTGGGATACAGTGTTACAACATTTAACACTCACCTATTCAAGCACCAGTGTCATGTCTCCAGACCTTGTGCGTGAATTATGAGTGTGTGCCTATGGGACCGCCAGGCCCCGATCATCATGTAATGTCTCATATCATATGACCTGTACGCTCAGAGCGAGCGCTTTAATTTCATTGCTTTCCGATCATTACTCTCCAGGACACAGCAACAGGAGCCACTGGCTGACAGCAAACAGGAGAAGTCAAGATGCCAAGAGCCCAAGGGTCTGTTCACACACGGCGCATTTCTGCGTTCCAATGCACTGCATCTTTTCAGTTGGTTTTCATTTAAACACGCACAGACAGACATCTTTGGCTGTTGCATCCATGTCTCAATTTCCTTTTAGCATCTTGTGCATAAGCACCAAGTAATTAACATGCATTTTTAAATGCAACACAGTCAATGTCAGTTTCACAACAGTGGACTTATCAGACCACGAATCAGAAGAAAGTGGGGCGGGGCAAGCCCCACATTTCCTGTGTCCTCATAAATCAAATGTCTTAAAAATATACTAAATTATGTTTTTATTTTAATTATAAAAATATTAAATGGAGTTCCTGTAAACCACATATGCAAGTGTGTGTGTGTGTTTTGTTTGTGTGACCAATACACATACCTGAAAAGAAAGTCTTTCTCTTCATATCGACAGCCAAAAAACAGCCATGTCTCTCCAAAGGTGACTTCCTTGTTGACCTCGCGGTCCTTGTCTCTGATAGGTCAAAACAATATTGCAGTTTTAAATATAAACTCAGTTTTAAAATAACTAGTTGTAACGCACTGCACATAACAAGCACCTGAAATAAAGATATATAAAGTGTTTAAAATAACTTCATAATGTAATTACAAATAGTATCACAACTATTACAATTCAGATGTCAAACAAAGTATAATCTGCAAACAAACGATATTAGAGCTTGTTCTGACTTTTTCTGATTTACTTTACTGAGCCATTATTTTAACTGATTACAAGGTGATTTTCAGTGGATTAAGTCAGTTCCCACAGGTGTCCTAACAGAGTAACTATAGGTCCAGTTCATCAGATTAACTGTGTGTGAAAATGCATTTATATATATGCATTTTGTTACAAAATATATAATGGCATTTATATACGGAATGTATATAAAGAATGATTCAATTCATAGTTTCATGATGATTACGATAATAAAATCATAAATCACCATTTGACATACTCTCTCCGAGTTCTCAATTGGTTCCTTAAGAGCACGTCCTCCAAAAGAACTGGCAACATTCCCAGAATTCCCTACAGTAAGGTGACATACAGGCATTGGGCAGTATCTATACACTGCACCTGCTATGGGTTGACTGACTTCTCCATAGAGATAAGAGAAAAGGCTTCTACACAAAACACAATACAAACATTCTTTGGATCTCGGAAAAAAGCAGGCTGTCTAGTCGACCACATCTGTACTCCAACATAACAGAAGAAGAGATCTTCTAAAGTGAATCTGCTCACTGCATCTACTGCTTTGCAGAACAGAGAAGTTCTCCACGGGCTTTCAAGATATGATGTTCTTCAGAGATTCAACCACCAAGCTCTTTCCATCTGCTGAACGTACAGTTTAATTGCCATTAGAATACTAATCAGCCTCATTGTGGATGAGCTGACCACAGGAAAACAAACTGAGGATTCTCTTCAAACATTCACAATCTGTTCTCTCTCATCTCATGTTCCTCCTTCAGTCACTCATCGCGCGCAATGAAGAACTTGCAAACAGAGCAAAACATTTTTAAGTCGTGTTGTCAGACGCGAGTGTTATTTTAATGTCTCTGTTAAATTTGGTGAAATGTTTAGCAACAGCGAGGCAATAATGGTTTGTTTACAGATTATATTAATGAAATAAATCCTTCATCTTTTCATATTCCAGGTAGATGAAAGTTTTATGAATTGTGTGACATCAGTAAACAAACTGATGCTTATAAATTAGTTGCAAAGAAGCTGGAGGCATCTTAGCAACGCCCACGGCCAGCTATATAGACACAAATACAGCAAGTGTCGTCTTGAACAGAAGAAGAAACTAATCTTGACAACTGTTTGTCAAGATTACATTTTAATCAGCAATAATATCTGACTACAATTTTATCAGAAATCTTGCTAATCTTGCTCAAATCACAGTTGAAACACAGTTACTGTTTTTGTCTAGTCAAATTAACTCGTATGCACGTTCTAGAGATAGACTCTAAGTAAAAAGGTGATTGGCTTTTTTAATTAAAAAATAGAACTTGCATTTATCTGCCACCATTAACTTTTACTAATTCTACCATTAATGTATAAGTGGTCCATCTCATTTGTGATCAACACTATTTTTTCCTGAAATACTTCCTCTGTGTTTCACAACCAGTTGCCGTCGTTGACTAATGGGTACATTAAACAGAGAATGCACAGGAAATGTTTTGCACTTAGTTATTTTTGTTCTGTTAAGAGTTTTAAATTACCGGACACAGCCTGTCAAATCTATTTTTCCCCACTACCCTCTCTACAGGAAAAATAATTTTTTTAACATTTTAGACTATTCTTTCGGCCACGTCCACCTGCTCAAAGCCAGGCTCAACTGGGTTTGGCATTTGAACAAATAGAGTGTCCACAGCAGGGCTATTAGCATCTGGGAGTTCAATATCCAATCTGGAAATGGGTTTCAATAAACTAGCTTTAGTGGGGCTTTATGCTGCCCCAGAGGGACCAGTACCAATATGAAAAACCTGGATTCCATTTTGTAACACCATGCAGGCCAGCCCCCATCCTGAATACAAATCAACTTTGCTGCAACAGAGGATACAAGATCCCTACCCCAAAAAACATTACAGCATGCAGTTGGGTAAAATAGGAGCTGTAGCTACAGCTGATACCTTTTCAGCTGTGTAATATAAGTGAGTCAGTGGAATATACCCTGAACATTCACTTTTATAAATAACTAGACAATAATGTGCCTCTTTTTTACTTTCCTTAGGAAATATGGTCAGCATTGTGAAGGTATGGGGCATCGTGACCTCTGAGCTTACTGTAGCTCAAATGAACATTTTCTGCTGTGTAGACAGCACACAAGAGGCTTTATGTGTTGGAGGAGATGTGGCAAGACAAAACTGATCAGCAATCAGTAACAGAAAAGATCCCACCCGCCTTTCAGAGAGCTCTCCAAAGCCACTCTCCTCAAAATTGAAGTGGTATATTCAAAGTATGTTGTTCTTATTTTTTTATGCCAATGCTAAAGGCGAGTGTTATTTTGAGTATTTCTGTAGTCATTAAGTGTCAAGTCTTATCTACCTAAGGCTCACTGGCAGCCTGCAAACAGCCGAATTAGCTTTGACCTTTCGTAAGATTCTCACCCAGTCTCTCAGTTTCCTCATAACACAATGCATTTGCGTCTGTCTGCCTGCTGCCGTTGATTTACAGATGAGGAAATCGAAGCATCCCGTGCTGTTTGCTCCTAAAGAGGAAACACTGAGCTTTGTGACACAAACAATGTCCTGCTGACAGAACGGTGATCGTTATCTTTAATTGAAGGCTGGCATCAGAGGTAGCTGTTTTTAGGAGAACCTCGAGTTTCTGTCCCTCAGAGAAACAAACTTCTTCCAATTTGGCAAGACAATAAGACAGCACGCATCAACGGCAAACGCGTTTCCTTCACAATTTGGATGTTTGTTTCTTGCTAGTTCCGAAAGACTGCTTTAGCATCACAAAATGGAACTGCTGTCATATCAGCGTCTCAAGACTTAGCAGGTGTTAAATTATCACTTGTGTCATAACTGTTAAAGAACTAAGCTTGGTTTTACTCTTAGAGTTTTTTCTTTACATTTCAGTGAAATTGTGATTTTGTTTTGACAGATATCGAACGTGAGACTGGAGCCGGAGGTAATGTACTTCCCCAATATAACGAATGCACAAACACATTTGAAGAAACAAACAAATCTAACAAATCTTTTATTGATCAATGGCCCGAAGCCAAAGCAAACATCCACAGCCGCATTCCGCAGAGCTGCCACGACCTTGATGCTTTGAAAGGCAATGTGGCGCGCGAGGACAACTTTTGTCATTTATCATTGACGTCTCATCCCACGAGTCCAACACCCTGACCGCGCCCTAGACGTGCCGGGGACATTCATCAACGTGTTCGGTGAGGACCCCTAGCCCCAGTGATTACCTGTGGCCCTTGTGTCACTTACAAACTATTTGTGTATACACACACACACACACACACACCTAGCATCCCACTGCAGACTAACCCCCACCGGAGTAGACAGCTATATTCATATGTAGTCCTGGAGTGTCACTCCAGAGCACAGAGGATAAATCACACACTTTGAGATGACAGGCCTTTATGAGACACCTTTACAGCCAGCCCCTCGAATTTATGCCCTTCTTCATTTTACCATCAGGGTCTTCTGAGATGCTATTAGGCTTCACAGATAATGTGGGAGGAAGCGGTTCAATAGCACATTTACACTTTCCCTTTTCGAGATGAATCTTCGCCACTCTGGAGGTGTTTATGTGCTACTTCCACGTGTGAGAATCGATAAACTTTCTTCCTCTTTTTGAAACAGCCATAAACATCGTTTAGACTTACTGTTCTTTGAGTACGGTGCAGTTGAGCAGATAATGACTATGGGTTTTGTATCGACAGATATTTTTGGCTCTCTGTTTGGTCTTGAAAACTAGTGTGAAGTATATTTCAATGACTATGTTAGAAAATGAAGCAATGAGTATAACTGTTTGTAAACAACATGTTTCCCCAATATAATGTCCATATGCACGGACATTCTGGTGCTAGTCAAAGTAAATACATAGAATCAAGATATAGGCAGTTAACAGAACACAGACATAACGTTTGTTTCTTACATTTTAAATGTGTATAAATAGAAATGTGTGTGTGATACAAGATGCTGAGAGTGTTTTAGATGCTGTAATTTATTAACTTCCCATGTACTTATAAAACGATCAAAATATAAGAACAAATATTATACAGTATCAGCACCATAAAAGGGAAAGAGTAGAAAATCATAAAACCTCCGAAAATACCTTTGCTGCAGAAACCCAACAAAGGGGGCCACTCCTGTCCCAGGGCCCACCATCACTATGGGAACAGAGGGGTCAGCAGGCAAGTGGAAGGTGCTGCTGGGACGAGGTTTCACATATACCTGCACATGACATTCAGATCCAGTCAATTCTAAGTGGTATTGGAATTACTTAATTCTATAATTCACATTGGGTGACAGCTAGGCAATTATAGCAAACCCAATGCCATGCATTTTTGTAAGAGCCACCTAAATCAACACTTTTAGTTTTTAGTTCTATTCTGGTGCACCAGAGCTTATTTCTGCGAAGCTTTTACCTCAATCAAACAGCCCAATTCAAACACAGCCTCCGGGGATCGTGAAAAGCTAATTTGAAGGTGAATAGGCCTGCTAATGTATAATGCCTACAGTGCTAACCTTTGGTAGGGCTGATGTGTCAAGACACTCTGAAGCTGGTGCTGTCCCAGGGGGCTGCAAGATTGAGGAGACACGATCAGCCAGCCAGCCTGTGCACAACCCCGTCCTTGCTGGGCGCTCTGGACATGCAGGGAACTCCACAACATTGAACACGAAATGAACTTTCCCAGGATGCTGAAGGCTAGAACTAAGAAACAAGACAAAAATATAAGACTTAAACGCTAACAATCCTGAACCAACCCCGAACATAAGCACGGGCACATTCTGGACCTCATTATCTTTCTACTAATGGCCCGTCTGAGTCAGGCCCCTGGGGGCCCCTGCTGACCTGACTTTAATAATTCAGAGCCCTAATGTATCCTAATATTCTACAAGCATCAACATACTCAACATCAGACGTTAGTCTAGATGCAAGATCACTCAACAGCCAAAGGAGACGGGCAGAAAACAGACGGTTCGAAAAGATACGTCCGCCGCATCCAGTGTTTGACTTTGATCACAATAAATGGAGTCTCATCAACCTATAGTGAGTAACACAGCAGATTCATCTCAGTCTATAATGGACCTCACAACATCAAAGAAGAATGGAGACAGAAATAATGACCTAAAACCTGGATATGTCTCTGCTTTAATTTCTGTCTCCAAATATAAAGTGCAGGTGTTTCAAACAAGGTCTCTTACCTGGCAGCAGAATAAGCTCTGGACTGAAGCTTTGGCAAGTGTTCTGTAATGAAGCAGAAGTGAGATCAGACAAAATGCTGTTGTGACCCTGAGCCTATTCAACTGTCTTCTGTTTCTTTCATGCCACCTGAAACTACACAACAAGCACAGGCCAATTTTCAGAATGGCCCCAAAACCAGCACAATGCTACATTTCAATTGTGTTCGAATTGCAGCATTGATGTAAGGGAGAAATAAAATGCATGATCATGGAAAAAAATGTATTTTTCGTGGTTTGAAGAATGTTCAAAACGCCGCTTTTTCATACGGCAACGTGTAACATACAACGTGACACATGAACTGGTTTTATGATGTTTTCTGGAGCTTGACAGTCCCCGGTCGCATGTCTCCAAGCACAAATAAATTGTTTACAATCCACCTTCATCAGTCAACGATCGAAATGCCATGCCAACTCTGAAATGATAAATCCATTTCAAGCACACCATATGTGGACGCTGAAGGTCCTCAACGGTATCAATTAATTACAATCAAACATTCAATATAAGTGAGCAGCTGCTGCAATTAAATTTACTCGTCAGTGCAAACGAATGCATTGTACCTGCACTAGTGCTATGTGGTGCTATGAAATAAAACCGTGTTCTTCTATATCTGAAAATACTTTCTGGGAAAGTCAGGAGACGTAATTCCGTGACTGATTGCAATGACCTTACTGTCAGAACACACCAGCGCAGGATGGTTTTTATGAATAAAATGAATGTGCTGTCAAACTCTGCTGAAGCAGCGGATCTCCAGAAGATCGCCATGTCAATCCTTAATTTGCCAAAGTAGCATTAACATTTGCATGTGTTAAAACTTTGGTGTACGGATCCAATGCGGCAATCAGTGAGGGGGCAGCATAAATCAGCGAGGGTCACTGGATTGCAGTTACCTTGCAGCTCTCAGCACTGTATCTAAAGCACAGTATGCATTAATAATTCCGGCTATACCAGCTGTTTCTCTAAATAAAAGAGACAGCATATTTCTCACCTTAGGAAAGGATCTTAAGGGACAGTTTTACATTTCATAGCTGAGGCTTACTGTAGCACAAGAAATGTCTGAAACCACATACTGTTATGGCTAATTAAATCATCTCAAGGATACCTGCCCACTAAATACAATAAAGAATTTTAAAAGTGTATTTTCTCTGGCAAAATGTCAATATGTCCGCATTGTCTGTATTGTATTATACTGTTCTGTATTGCAGAAACCTAATTAGATATAGATTATATGATTCTATACCCGGGGGCAGTACCTCTAGTCATTGAGCACTATTGTTATTTTGACATTGAAATAAAAACTTAAGATAGGTCACTGATCTGATGATGTTTTACTGCCACCTAGTGATACCAGAACTGTACACTTACCCAGATTTCAGACACATTTACTGTGCAACTACAAATCCAAAGGAGCAAGGTTTAGCTAGTTGGTGTCGCCCCCTGCTGGTATATGCTGCTAACTACACCACATGGGTTCAAAACCTCTATCAACGGCCTTTTAAAAGTAAACTACGGTATGAGGGACACATATTACCAATAAAAATACAGCAGATAAAGAACAATTAGGTTTATGCTTTACATTATCATGAATGACATCATTACGCTGCAGCTCTAGTAATTAGTCTCCAGTAATTAGGTATTTACAGATCAAGGGATTTGGAGAAAATATGACAAGATTCAAGCCATAAACCAAAAAAAGTACCATAAATCTCCATGTAAACATGCAGAAAATTCAAATCCCAGTAAATTCTGAGGAGACCAAATGTGTTTACTGACCGAAAAGGAGGCTGAGGGGAGGGAGGCAGGAAGGAAAGGCTCTGAGGAGATCCAGCAAACATACACTGGTGTCCCTAACAAAGCAGTTGTAGTCTGCTGAGCCTTCTTTGCTACACAGCTCCTGAAGTCTTCGTTTCTCTGAACTGTTCTGAGTGAATTCTGCCAACGCCCGGATAAACGTCTGCAAACATCAGACAAGAGCGTACAGCATCTGTCCAGAAAATTCTAACTGTAGTCCCCAGGAAGCCAATAAATGAGTCCCACTAATACATCAAAAGAGTTGCGCTCTGTTGTGTACAAAGCGCTAAATCATAGGTGTGGTGGGTTTAGCTCTAACTTTAGCTTAACAGAGAAGTTATATAGGGTAAATAACACAGAATTACCTTTTTTGGAACACTCCTTATCTCCACACACCAGGTAAGAATAAATTGCAGAGAGGTTTTCTGTGGGATGTGAAGTGGAACTTTCGCTGCTGTAAAATAAAAAAATAGCTGTCGCTGCAACATTTCTGGTTCAGTCTTATTCCTTTGTTCACTAAATGAGTCCGTTTCTAGCACAATTTAATTACATTTGTTTCTGACCGTGTCTTCAGTGGTTCTCATACCTTTCTTCTTGGTATTTTGAAGCACCCGTAGCTGAACTGAATCATTCTTCTGTGTTTGCAGCCTCAGTCTGAGCAGAAGATCTTCAACTTCACTTGCTCTATTTGGGCAAAGAACATCAAACGCATCGCCAGGCTGGTAGGCCACATTCTGCTCCTAGAGTGACAAAATTCATTGTTACTCTTACAGAGAAAACAAGTTTTTTTTGTCTGGCTAACATAAACATTTACAAACTTATACATAACATTCCAAAATGACATCATTCATAACTGTCAATCGTCTTATGTGTACTAAAGTTAGTTAAAAGTTTTTTTAAATGGAACATGGACTTACAGAGATATCAAGCTCCAGTAAGATGGCAGTTTTTACAGCATCATCTTTAGTTAATTGAACTGCTTTTGAAACAGGCACTTTATGATACCCTTCTTTATCAGCTGGGACTGTCTCCTACAAAAGAGCACTTTAATTAGAACTGTAGACAAATTTTATCCATACCATCTAAACCAAAACATCTATGAGAAGACAAACTTATTGGACCTTATACATGAAACAAAAGCAGAACAAATTCCTATGCAAATCATTACTAAATGCATACATCAATTGTTCCATTGACTTCAATGCAAAAATTCACGCCAGCTCATATTTCATGAATAAGGACCACTTTTTAAATTCCTTTGATTGTCCAGGTAGATCATACCCCTTCAGTTAATGGCTTCTCCAGAAGGACTTCCAGATATGAAGGGGCAAGTGCAGGAACATTAAGAACTGACTCAGACAATGGTGGTACAGAACGTTTCAGGGATGCAACCAAAGGACTGGGCAGAGTCTCTGTATGGCTGCTGTCAGATGTAGCTGTGTTTCCTCTTTGTGAATTTGCTTCACTCAGCTTTAAAAGATGAAGATCAACCTCCACATCTGATATGTTTCTTTCCTGGCTGGATGCATTTTTCGAAAGACTGTGCTGAGTACAGTCACAGTGAGCAGCACCTCGCTGTTTATTAGTGGACATATCGGCAGATGCTTTTTTCAGAGCCTCCCAGAGTCCCTCAATCCAAGGATCTACCACTACTTCAAGTCTGCATAGTAAAGTGCAACAAGACAATAAATCAGTATTTATATTATTACAGAGAGCCCTGCACCACCTTTATTTAAAGTTACCTAAAGAGATCAACATAATACATCACAGTGAAAATAAATCAGTGCCCACCCAGTGCCGTCATCTGCGTGTCCAGTGGCATAGAAATGTTTCGCACCGAGTTGCTGCAGACGTCTGTCAATGGTCTTTCCACAATTGCAGAAATTTGCGTAGTTTGTGTCTCCCAAAGCTGCATAAATAATAACAGAAAGATTGCTGTTGGCCCAAACCCGGCTAACAATTTTAGGTCGTAAGAATGTTTCCCTAACATTCCCGTTAATTAATGAAAACGTTAAATGTGTTATTTTGAAAGTTCTAGGAACGTTTAAAACATCCAATTTTTTTAGTCATTGTATTAACATTATTGCTTGGTTATAAGAACGATAGGGAACATTTTTTATTCTGTAACCTTTTTAAAACGTTCCACTTACTTAAGAGTAACATTTTTGGTATAAGCACATAACGTTAAAACGTTCTACAAACGTTACAGTAATAAACTTTTTGATAACCTTAAAAGAACTTTTAGAGAACGTTAGTCTGCGTTCTGAGAACGTTCCCTGTTAGCTGGGAAAGAGGAGCTCTGGCATAACTCTGCCTGTTGCTTACATAACAAAAACGATCTAAACCAGCTTACCTAAAAGGGCATAACACAGATGGGCGAATGGGTCGTGAGGCAAAGATTTATTGTTGATCTGTCTCACAAACTTCTGAGCTGTGTCTGGAGGGTCACCGTCACCGGTTGTGGAAACTACAAAAACAACCGGTCGAGTTTCGCTGTCTACGTTGTACTGTGAATAAACGGGCATGTAAGTTTATTTGACATGCATTGTACAGAGACAAAAGTATCGACAAGAAACGTACCTTGTCCACATTGCTCAGACAGCTGATATCAGCAGTAAATCCACGTTCAGCTGCTTGTTCACAAATCTCCTCTGCTATGGACTGAGCCTGACCTCGCTGAGATCCGTACAGTATCAAGAAACGAGCTGTCACTTCACACGGCATATTATAAAAGCTGAAACGATGTTAATATACATACATCAACAAACCAAATGGAGGTAACAGGGTGACAGTATGTTGTAAGAAGTATTAAATTATTGCTTTTTACATTATCAAATATGTTAAATCGAATGTTCTTTGGGTCAAAGTTAAAAAGAAGCATATGTCACAATCCGGTGACATTTATTTAAGAAATAAATGTTTCGAGATAAACTAAAATATGAAGTTACCGTGCTGTTGTAAAAGACAACCGGTTTTTCTGCCCGCAAACATGCTGAATGCCAAATTGATATGCCCTCACATGTATGTACTACCGGATACTACGTTAATATTAACTTGCACATGGTCTTACGCAAATAAGCAATCTTTAAATGCAAAGACCGACTGAGCGTTAAGAAATATTTTTACAGTTGGCGATCTACATGGGATCTAAATCTACGTTCTGATCGCGCTACTTTGTAGTATTATCGCGATACTGGAATAAACCATTCATGTTCTTTCCGTTTAAAAATGTAAAAAGTCATGTCAAATGTCATTTATAAAATGTCATTTATAAACTTTCTTCTTTATATGTTTAAAATTATTATTTACATTGTTTCATTAATTGAGTCTGTAGATGTTGTGGTTGTTATTACTGTATTTGGTTTGGTCCACCCTTCTATAACTTAGCCAGTGGATCCGCATGAAGTGCGCAGTTTCAATATATACTTGTGTTCTGTAAAGTCATTTCACATAGCTGTGCATTATACAGTAGTTGAGATTCACAATGTCAGCCCTGGGGTCTCTTGCCTTCGATGAATATGGAAGGCCGTTCATCATCATTAAAGACCAGGACAAGAAAACCCGCTTGACTGGCCTGGAAGCTGTAAAGGTATAAAAGCCAATGTGCTAGCATGTTAGCTAGCGGATGATCCATGTGCTTCCGCTGGAGGCGTTTGAGTCATGATGCAAAAACACATGACATGTAATGATCGATAATTTCACAGATGAGGCAGCTGACAATTAACTGCGTTTAATTTTTGTTAAATGTAGTATGTGGACAGGAAGGTATGTATTTGTTTGAGATACTGTTTGAATTGTAATCCTGACAAAAACCTTTTCGTCTGACAGTTCTTCAAAGAGCAATGGCGAAACAACTTCAGACGTATTTCATCTGTACCCGCTTTCATTTTCATTCTTTTAATTAATCATAATTCTTGTAAATTACAGTCACACATCATGGCCGCTAAGGCAGTTGCAAACACCCTGAAAACGTCATTGGGGCCAAATGGTGAGTCATCCGTTCTGCATATAACATTACTGGTACGTTCCATTGCCATGGTTTCCTTTGTAATGCCAATAAATGATGTTTTAGGACTTGACAAAATGATGGTTGATAAGGACGGTGAGGTTACTGTGACCAATGATGGTGCAACGATTCTTAGCATGATGGATGTGGACCACCAGATTGCCAAACTCATGGTTGAGCTCTCCAAGTCTCAAGATGATGAAATTGGAGATGGAACCACTGGTGTTGTTGGTAGGTGGTCTTATTCTACATATTTACTGTAAATGCATGAGGAAAGGTCCTATTTGCGAGCACTGACCGGCTTGGGGCAGCACTTAACATATCTTTTGCCTAAATCAGCATGTATGTCGCTGTAGTTTTGGCGGGAGCTCTTCTGGAGCAGGCAGAGCAGCTGTTGGACAGAGGACTCCACCCCATCAGGATTGCGGATGGTTATGACCAGGCTGCAAAGATCGCCATTGAACATCTCGACAAAATTGGCGATAGCTTCCTAGTGGATCCCAATAACACAGAGCCCCTCATTCAGACAGCCATGACCACACTAGGATCTAAAGTGTGAGTGTCTCGGTTACTGTTAAGTTTGTTATTGATATAATTGTGGAGATTATTATCAAATCAATCTCTTCTGTGATTCATAGGATCACCCGGTGTCACAGACAGATGGCAGAGATCGCTGTCAATGCCATCCTAACCGTGGCAGACATGAAGAGGAAGGATGTTGATTTTGAGCTAATCAAAGTGGAAGGGAAGGTTGGTGGTAAACTGGAGGACGCTCAACTCATCAAAGGCGTCATTGTGGACAAAGAGTTCAGTCACCCTCAGATGCCCAAGGTTTGTTTTTACTAAAAACATTAAAGGTTGGTTAGGCTATTTCAGACAGGTTGGCAATAGTGACCTAGTTTTATAAGCATAAGATCCCACCCTTTTCAGAGCCATTTCTAACATCATAACGCCTCCACACATGAACGCATACATAGTTTGACAGTCAAGTGGGACATCCTATCATTGCTTTCTGACCGATTGTAGTGATTGAATAAACATATTATGGTCCACATAAGATATATTTACATTTAGTCATTTAGCTGACGCTTTTATCCAAAGCGACTTACAAATGAGGACAAGGAAGCAACTTCAATTACAATAAGAGGCAACAGTAAATAAGTGCTATAGACATATATAAATATATTTGTACTACATAGTTTAGTTATTGCTATTAGGACTTTTTTTTACTAGCATAAAAAAAATTCTGCAAAAGATCGCCCTACTCTGCCTTTAAATCTGAGTGAAATATACATGGTATGACTATGGGGGTAACGAGAGAGGCATTTATTAAGTTTGTTTTGTGTGCATTCCTTCAGGTACTGAAAGACACAAAGATCGCCATCCTCACCTGCCCATTTGAGCCACCCAAGCCCAAAACCAAGCATAAGCTTGATGTGACCTCAGTGGAGGATTATAAAGCTCTGCTAAAGTATGAGAAGGAGAAATTTAGGGAGATGATCCAGCAGGTTTGTTATGTATTGCTTGCATAAATCTACAATAACTTGAAGGATTTTTCAAGAGCTACAGGCATTAATATCACCACATCATAAATATCACTGATTATTTTACTTGAATTCCTTTTTTAATATCTCTGCTAAAGATCAAAGACACCGGAGCTAATCTTGCCATTTGCCAATGGGGATTTGATGACGAGGCCAATCACTTACTCCTGCAGAATGAGCTTCCTGCAATCCGCTGGGTCGGTGGACCTGAGATTGAGGTTTGTCAGACTTATAACTCCTAAGATGAAACTCTACATCAATGACAAGGCAAGGGTGGGTCACCTCACTAATCTCTGTTGATGTTATGAACACACTATAAGATGGCTTTTGTTCAACACCTTCAGCTCATCGCCATCGCTACCGGAGGACGTATTGTACCCAGATTCAGCGAGCTGACGCCAGAAAAGTTGGGCACTGCTGGACTGGTAAAGGAAATCTGCTTCGGGACCACTAAAGACAGAATGCTGGTTATTGAAGAATGCAAGAACTCCAGGGCTGTGACCATCTTCATCCGTGGTGGGAACAAAATGGTAAAGAATTGCCAAATTTTCTTCAAGATGCCTAACTTGTTATAAATGGTATCGTAGTTCTAATTTTGTTTTCATATTCATGTCATTCAAGATCATCGAGGAGGCTAAGAGAGCCCTTCACGATGCCTTGTGTGTCATCCGTAACCTTGTGCGAGATAACCGCATCGTGTATGGAGGCGGGGCTTCAGAAATCTCCTGTGCTCTCGCTGTCAGTCAGGCTGCTGATAAGGTACCATCCTATTAATGGTCAGCTGTGAACTGTAGTCATTGATTCCAAGATATAAAGTTTTCCTTAAGCTTATATTTAGAACTCATTTTGTTGTTTTTATTGCAGTGCCCCTCTTTGGAACAGTATGCCATGAGAGGTTTTGCTGATGCTTTGGAGGTCATTCCTATGGCTCTTGCGGAGAACAGCGGTATGAACCCCATTCAAACCATGACTGAGGTCAGAGCCCAACAAGTCAAGGAAGGCAACCCGGCACTTGGAATTGACTGCCTACGCTTGTCAACAAATGGTATGAAATACTTAATGTATGAATGTTTAACATACAGCTACATAATGAGGAATCTATGAAAACTGATATTAGTTGTTTCGTGAGAATAAAGCAAATTGGAAAGTATTAGCTATCAGGATAGGCAGTCATATTTTTTGGAACGTTTATTTAGTTTTGTAACACTCTCTTTGTTGTGTATAATTATATATATATATAATTATGTAATATATAATAATTACATAAATAAAAACATTTTTGCAGATATGAAGCAACAACATGTAATCGAGACCCTCATTGGAAAGAAACAGCAGATTTCTTTGGCCACTCAAGTAGTCAAGATGATTCTAAAGATCGATGATGTCAGAGGCCCTGGAGAATCTGAAGACTGAAGACCGTTGTGTAGCTGTTGAAGTACATAATCTCAAGCACTTTCAAAGGAATGTGTCAGAACCTTCGTACAGTTATTTATCATTTGATACCGTTCTCTGTCAATGTATTACTGTAGTGATCATTAAAATTTTGTTTTCAGGTGTGTTTGATTACTGTCACATTTTTTTTAAACTCTGTCACCCAAGAATACATATGCAAAACCGCATAGCCTTCAATTACATGTGAATGTTGTCTTGTTTAGAGATCTCTTGTGGATTTTAAAGCTTTTTTTGGTTTGAATGTTCACCTTCCATCTGCAGCTTACATGTACTTGTTTAACCAGTTGACCATATCTGTCCGGGCTTCTTCGATGTAGGGCTTATCATCTGGGTTGATGTCTTCTCTCTTGCGATGGACAAACCCATGTGTCTGATTAGGAAAGATTTTCACTTGGAAGTCAACATTGCACTTTTCCTTTAGTCTTGTCTCTAGTGTAGTCACCTGCGTTAAAGACAAAAAATAAACACTTCGACTGATGGTCTTGGCAAAGTTTATAGTTTCATTCCACAAGCAAGCAGTGACAAAGCTAATAAAGATTTATACGTTGAGTTTAGAATGTACTCACTACCCACTGCATGTTTATTATGTTTGTGTTACTATTTATCCTTTTTGTAATGTCATCGGGTTGTTTTTTTATCAGCATGTGAAACTGAAAAACCTAATGGCATTAGTGGTACAGAGGATACAAGCAAAGCCTTATAACTATCAGGCAGGCAAATACTCAGGGATATTCATAGGGATATAATCAGCAAGTGAAGAGTCACTAGGCTTACCTGATCAAGTGGTATGACTGCATCTTTTTCTGCAAAGATAAAGAGGGTTGGAGTTTTGAGATCAAACCTGTCTTCTCTCTCTCTAACAATACCTGATTAAAAAGATCATATATAAAACATTGGATTACTGTTTTGTCACACAATTGTCTTCTCCTTGTTTGACAGCTTAAGAGCAGAGAAAGTACATTACCATAGACTGACACTGCAGCTTTAATCTCTTGAGACTGAAGTGAAATATAGTGTGTTGCGACCCCACCCCAGCAGAAACCCACAACACCCATGTGCTTAACACCACACTGATTCTTCAGGTACTTCAATACAACATCCATTTCCCTAGTTAAATGATAAAATTGTGATTACGTTTTACATTGTGCCAAGTGCAAAAGTTAAGAACATTTGGGACGAAATTTCACTTTGTGATTTCAGTAGGTTTTTTGTCCTCCCGCCATTGTTGAAATGTTGACCGATCATGAGATGGGCTCCATGGTTCTTTTCCAACAAAGAAATCTGGACATATAGCACTGCAATAGCAAAATCGGGTAAGCACAGAGACATTAGAACCCACCTCATCTGGAATCATTTCAATATAAATACATATGAAACATTTAAAAAGATATTTACATGTATCCATTTGCAGAAAGCATGTCAGCCATGTATCTGGTATTTGGAAGCTGCCATCCATAAATGTCTTGAATTACAATAATGGCCTTCTCCGATGTTGCAGGCTTGACTACATAGGCTTTTATATGTTCAATTTGAACTTCGTCTCCAAGACCTCCATATTCAATCTTACCCCCTATATCACATGGACGGGGTCTTGCTTCATTTGCCATCTGTTCATTAAAAACGAGATATGAGTCACTCTGTCTCGTAGAAAAAAAATCACGTGACTCACTTATGTAATCCTTTCAAAACCTACAAAAATCAGACACAAGCATTCGCTAAAGTAGCACTTAGGCAGACTGCAGACGCAAAACAATGGATTTTAAATTCAATATTTTCGTATTCATGCATTTATAGATTCACTTACCGCTAAAGACTCTTAAAGTGACACGCAACTGCTTTTGTGTACTTTGACTGAACAGACTGCAGTGCAGAGGAATTCAATGGCAAACCAGCGTTAGTCCCTTTTGGCAACGCCCACCATAGAAAGTCATATAACACGCGCGCTGCTGTTTGTTGATCACGAGTTAGCAATACGAATTCATAATTCAGTGCAGATTTAATGTGCGATCTATGCATGTGTATACAACTATTTGAATTGTGCATATGGGTATTTATGAGTGGTTATTTATGGACATGAATCTAAACTTTTCCGCAGACTCTCTAGGCTCTATATTAATTTAGGTTTGTAAAATTGCATTCATAATGAAAGAATATAATAATTTATGAAATGTTAATCATTTGGGGTGGATCAGTTCAACATATCATTGCCACTAGATGGCAATGATTAACTCGTTTTGGGAGCTGACATTAGAACAAGTTGGCATTGCGCGAATGCTGGTTTTCTGATAAATAAATGATAAATAGTTTTGTTAGTACTTTGTTGTCAAATCTGCTAGTAAAAATAAC
>JAZGTJ010006577.1:0-24630 GCA_036877575.1 Botia almorhae | reverse complement strand
AATGTCACACTGATATGATGACAAACTGCAAAACTACATTTAATCAATATTATTGTCATGTTTTCCAGTAAAATATCAAAACATCCTTAAAACAAGATAAATATACTGATGAAATCAAACAAAATTGCAAGATATTAATACCTGTTTTTCATGTAAATCTTCTGTTTTAGCATGAATTTAACAAACGTTTATTCTTAAAACAATTAAAACTTGGCAAAAAATGTATCTTTAAAAATTATTGTTTTTGTTCATGAATAGGTAAACTACTTGTTTTGCTATATAAACAGAGCATCGACATGTTCATGTTTACTAATGCATTGAACAGACAATCTAACAATGTTTTCTGCAGGATTAAACACTGGTTTGAAAGCTGACAGTTTATGGAAATGTTGTTAAACCCATCTGGAATTCAGATGTTGCTTCTTGGTGTACTGTTTTGTTAACTTTAGAAGAAATTTGACCTCAGCTTCAGGAAAACAATGATTTACGTGCAAAATATATCCATCATGCTCCGAAAGACTGTTTCGAAGCATGACAGTTTGGTGCAAAAGCAAGTTTTTCCCTGCTCTTATCTAATGTAAAAAGTGGTTTATATACCAACAACAAAAAGTCAATAAAGTGGTGCAGTACTTTTATGACATGTTTGTGGTTTGTTGCCATGCATTTCCGGAACTTTAAAGTTTATAGTCAAAATTGTTATTTTGTTTTTTATTTCTATTAGATGTTTATAAAATACCATATTTATATCCATAATATAATACGTTGAAATAGTTTGAAATGAAAATTTTATAAAATGAGATATTTTATAATGTCTTTCATTTTGGTTTTAGTGTCATACATTATCTGGCACTGATTTAATACTTAATGTTTCTGTGCGTGTGATGTCACACAATGCTATGAAGTAACTTTAATTTGATAGCGTCATTACATTTGGAAGGTTTGTGTTATGATTACCTTGACCTGTGATTGTTAAGGGCTATGCATGATAGAAATCCCCTCCCAAAACACACATACATACATCTCTATAAAGGTATTTCACTCGCTGTTATAAGTGAAGTGAGTAAAGTGATGTGTTTTCAATTATCCACGCGCACACACACGCACACACACTAGGGCGCCAACAGAGCGTGTTTGCTTTCGTGCGTGCTTGTGTGACTGTGACGTCACGTGCGCGCTCTCTCTCTCTCTCTCTCTGTGTGTCTCTGTGTCTCTCTCTCTCTCTCTCTCTGTGTGTCTCTGTGTGTCTCTCTCTCCGGGTGTTGCTGCTGTGTCTTACTGCTGGAGTATCTGATTAACGGGACAGAGGTGAATTATTCCTGCTCAAGTGCCGTATGTGCGCGCAAGGAGTAAAATGACTATTCAACACAGCCGTGGACCTAACAACGCTAAAAAACAATCGACACATCTTTGTTAAACAGAACAGACACTGTGTTTTTTAGCTTTTAGGACTTTTGGGGGATTGACGGTGAAATTTTGGAATAACTTTTTGTTGGACTTTACTGTCACTATTCCAAGTAAGTACTTTGGTTTGATATATGGAAAATGATTATGAGACGTTATATTCAGATCCCGATTGTTCACAATTATACAGCCAGAGTCTGTTTGCTTACTGTCTGTTAAAGTGTAGTTTGAACTATAATATTTAATACTAAAATAAACGTACTGTACATGCAAGATTATGCAACTTTCTGACCTCAAAGACAGTAACGCGTGGCAGCTGTTCGACAAATGAGGCTGAGGGACTTAAAAAGCATCTCATTAATTAAGCCTTCGAGCTCTCCGCTATAAATTCGTGATGCATACATTTAAATAGGCTATAAAGGCCAGTCAGACTCCTGGTTTCATTGGGTATGTATGGGATACATTTCAGGGTGTATCCGTAGCTGCCACCCGGTTCCCAGAATACGGCAAAGTTATGTGTTTGCCCCAAATTACACTAACACGACCCCCACTCTTCTCGCACTATCGAATATGTGATATGTGTAACAAACAAAAGAGGAATTGTCCCATCGTGTTTTTTGGAGACGACTTTGATGTAACCAGTTTGCTCTGTTATACATTCACATTGATAGCAGTCAAACATTCCTTGCCCTTCTGGCAGGCCCCCCCAAAAAACACGCCTCAGAATACAGTTCCAGTCCTGTCAGGATTCAACACACAACACTCACCATACCAAAGATACCATTTAATTGTGCTGTAGTTGGTACCTAAGGGTGTGATTGGTCTGTATCTGAGCCCACTGTGTTTAAAACTGAGAGATAGGATCTTAAGGGCAGTTATTTCTTATTAGTTCTTATTAGATACAGTAAAACACCAAATGTAACCATTGGATTTAGCTATACACTTGATTTATTGACAATTTAATAAAAACAATCGAATATAATCTCACAACCAGTGTAGTCGAAATGTTTCAAGCAAAGAAGAGAGTTTTTTAGTTATTTGTTTTTCAACATGGCTTAATCAAGTGGTTGGTGTGTTGTGAGCTAGACAGCAGACAGGAAACTCTCCCCTTTTCAATAAAAAATAAAACATGGCTTTCCATGACCTCCCAGGTCAGGACTGGGTGCAGCTGTGGAGCCAGGCAGAGCTGGGCAGCCAGTGCTGGTTACGGCCCTTCCTGCTATGTCAAAGCTGCTGAAGGGAGATATCAAACTCTAAAATGTGTTCAGTGGCCTTCAATTAAGTGCAATTGGGATTTCTAAAAAAATGGGCCCAATGGGCACGGCTGGGAGGTCCCTTCATCTGCTGCAGTGGATGGCTGTGTTCTGTTGTGTGCTATTTTAATGCTTGAGGGTGTGCAGGGCAGATGTATACTATTTTGATATGTGTGGTTAAATTGTGCAATTTTGTAGAACAATGCTTTTAATTTAGCTCCAAGTTTTGTAGCAATGTACTGCCCTCATATGGTTATTTTCAAAGTGGAATAGTCTATGCCAAAATTTCTGCTCCACGTATCACAACTGCAAAATAATTTATTTGTCACAAGAAATTTCCTTCTTATTTTGGGTGAATTATTCCTTTATAAGAAATGGATGGAGTCATTACAGAATTGGTTCTAAATATGACAAAAGGTCAAAACTGTCACCCATGCTCAGCAAATATGAGCATTGTGGGCTGGATATTTTTTCAGAGGGGCTGCCATTTGAAAATCAACTGTTAAATATTGTGGGTGTTTCGTATTGAATGATTCGAGAGGACATCTTGCAGAAGTATTCAAATCTGATGATTATTTGGCAAGGTTGTATAACTTGCAATACATAAGATATGACTTCACAGAACCAAGGGCATCCAATCCAGGTGCAAACACTGTGCTGCCAAAAAAGTTCCCATATTACAGCAAGATTTAAGAGTGGTTTCATTTACAATGGCCAAATCGAAACATCACAAAGCCTTAGAGAGCAGATTGTAGATTTCCATCCCCGCCTTCTTCCTATGAACTGAATCGTGTGATATTCCAGAATGCGTAATACAGACCTGCTGAAAGACCAGCTCAGACCAGCATGAATTTACAAGGAAGTCTTGTTTAGCTAGTTAAAAATTGCTGAATGGAACACCAGAACACTGCTATCTCGTGCCAGCAACCAGCACCCAAAACATAACATATGCCCCAAAATAGCAATTCTAATATGAATAGATAAATGTGAAGGACCTTTTTAAAGACCTGTTCATGTCAATAGTTGTTTTTAGGGCTGTAACAAACAATTTATTTGATGATTGATTAATATATAGATTATTTGTACGATTAATCAATTAATCGGTCAATTATTTTTATTATCAGCGATGTCGGTAACACTATAACGCACTCACAGAGCATTATTAAATAAATGAGTCCAATCGAGGCGTGTCCAATCCATTAGATATTTAAAACAACCAACAACGACTGTAAATGCTTTTTAACTGGAGAGTGCGTTTGAGTCACACGGCCAAACTAGCTGTTAGCTTCTTGTTCTGTGTGAAACATGTCGGGTAATTGGGGATGTAAGTGAACAGTGCTGTTGTGGTGTTGACGTGTTCCAGACAAATCAACATATTTTCGTCATTAATGTAGATGTGTCATTGTAGCCCTAGTTGTGTTACCATAGTTAGTTGTGTTACCATAGTTAGTTATGTTACCATAGTTAGTTGTGTTAGGGCTGCATCAATTATGACAAACATTTGTTTGCAGACCGGCTAACTTGTTGGTTTGCTTACCCACTCAGCAAAAACTTGTTGACAGGGCATAGAAAATACATCTTTGCCAGACATATTGAACAACATTGAGAAACATTGTAAAATCATCTTCAGGTCATTAAAATACACATCTGTAAACACACATTAAAGACCATGCCAGGCTAACCACATTTAGTTCATAAAAACATTGTCCATGTCTGTCTGGTGCTTAAAATTGATGCAATCCATCAATGTCAGTTAAGTTACAAATTTGTGGGAGAGGTGAGAGCAAAGCTTTTCAGACTTCAGGCAGCCAAGCATTATGAAATGTGACATGTGTCCATAATAACATATTAGTTTGATTCAGTGTGTCTTTCTGTGACAGTGTACTTAAACATATAGTCCACCGTGTGTCTTGGTAAGTGCTGTGTCAAATTGTATAATAGGAGTGTCAGACAGTACACCCACAAGGTACTGGAGTGATTCAGCAAGTGCTTTGGAGGAAGAGCTAATTGCTGTCTGGCTTGTGACGGAGGTCTTTTTGAAACTCATACTGTAGTCAATAAGATATCGGCAACTAAAACTATATATTCCAGTCTTTATATTTCTAAGCTATGTTCTTATATATTGTTGTTATATAATTTCTGTATGTTCTTATATATTGTTGGCTGTTATGATAAGTTGCTTCTGATGTGACTTGTTTGTATGACGCTTTGAATAAAAGTGAACGCTAAAAGAATACATGTTAAAAGTAGGGTAGACACTTTTAGAGAGGCTATATTTGAAGCATAAAGTATGCAAATACATAGTTTGACAGGTAATAAGACATCCTATCATTGACCAAATGCAACGATTGGATGAACATCTTATAGTCCTTCCACCAAACATCTATGTGTGCAGTGATCTGACAGTGATTTAGTATCGTCATGAGGCCGATACTGGCCAAAAATGCTGGATCGGATATTACCAAAACCAAAAGAAAAAAATCCAATCTGACGAGTCTTCGCTGAGCTGCTCACATTCAATTAAAGTGACAGTGCGTTGTTTATGTTCAAAATAAACATCCACTAGAAAAAGGAAGAATGTAGTCATAAAAGCACATCAAAAGAAATGTCTGCTGTTTCACAATCAGCACATCATTCTCAGCACTGTTACAATAAAAACCCCAAAACAGAATTGCATTGTTTTTAGATATCTGGGTTAAACAAGGGGGAAGCAGACAAATGTATTGTTAACAGCTTGGATGTTTCAGAGAGGGGAAAGAGGGTATGGAAGCAGAATCAGTGTTGCAGTATCACTATCATATCAGGCATAAAAAGTGCAGGCATAAAAAATCCATAATTTCATGCATTTCTCTTATCTTTATTAAAGAGTGACCTCTTGATCAGCTTATTGCAGTTTACCAGCGTACACTGTGAATGCTTTATTGTGTGTATTATATTGTATATTTTTGCTTCTCTGTTTGTTTGAAAATAGCAATAGTTCATTCAGTACAGCAATGTTTGTGTCTGGTTATCAGAGATTTGCCTGACACTACAACTCTGTAGTGTTTTGTTTGTCTGGGTTTTAAAATGAGAGCTGTAACGTTAAATTTGTAGTTACGTTATTAACCTTAATATACTTTTATTTGAGCATGTTCAACACAGAACCACAGTTCACAAATTAGCTTTTTGATGTGATCAGAAATAGAAGTGTAGTGTGATGAACTTTCAGGGACAAATAAGAAGAATCATGAATTGAGATACTGAGTGCTTTGTGTTCTCATAATAATACAGACAAATAGAAAAGATTCTGGAGCCACAACTTGTTTCTTCTCACAATTCTGGGATGGTTTTAACACTTCCAGATTGCCATGATGAGTCTCTATAACAGAGAGTAAAAAAACACCATGTATCATTAATCTAAGTGTTACAAGGATTGACATATTATATGGATTTTATTCATTTATCTTCATTTATGTGGCTGTTGTGTGGGCCACCCATCCATTGATGTTAATTTTTGGTAACCATAAGATCAGTTGCCAGGTCTTCCAAGTAACTACTGCATGAACAGAGTGAAGGCCTTGCGCTGGCTAAGATCAGGTGGTTTCATACAGGAGATGTTTCAGAAGTATCTACTTATCACTGTACCTGCAGGAGTATCTTATGGCAACCAGGTCTTGGTTCTTGTCCACAATTGTTTGTTTGTTGTTGCACATGTCAAGTGTTCACTGATTAAAATGCATCTCCCATCACCACCTGAATTTGTTATTAGTCTTAGTCCCAGTCCTAGTCTTAGTCTTAGTCTTAGTTTAAATCTTAGTCTTGTGGACGTATGTGTGTGCTTTTGCCATTCAGGCGGTTATGTTCATTTAAAGCTGCATGTGAAGCTGAAAACCCCCATGTGGTCTTTGATAGAGGATTTTAATTAGGCATTTTAATTAGGGTACCAAGGTGTTTTTTGTAGAATAAAACAACTTTCTTTCAAATTCGGCTGGACCTGGGGAAAAAAGCACAACATGACATGGGTTGGCAAATTGTCCAAAAACAGGCTCTATCTTATCACATATTATCAGGTGTGATATGTCTTTAGTTGCGTAGAAATACCAACATTTTATGAACAAAAATCTTTTTATAAGACATATTTGAGAATCCACTGCTTTACCTGACTTTCTGTACTTTCCATGAATCATTAACAGCTTGCAGATGCCTTCTTAAGTACGGGCATAAATTAGCATCATTTTGAAAAGTACATTGGCAGCATTGCTTCACAAAGCCTCTGAACCAGTGTGAACAATTTATTCATTGTAATAATCTGGTTTCATTGCTTTTTGACAGGTGCAGAACAATGCCTGCATTGTGTTCTTAGACAGGCAGGGGACCAATGCTGAAATGGATCTAAGCTGGTGCTGTTGTTCATTCCACAACCAAAGCCTCAGAATGTTTGCCTGTGTAGTATTTATATTGCTTTGTGATGTTTGCCTTTGATGCCATCTGATTAGGATCTTTTTCTAATTGGTTTTATCGTGAACAAAAATATGAATGGAAAAAAATGTTCTAACAAGCTCTTAATACTTTCATATGCTTCCAAGATTGTCAGTGATATCGCTGAAATAACAGGCCAAACTGGCAATGTTGGGTGTATTAAATATACTTTAGCAAAGGGCTGACTTCCTTTGCTACAGTATGTGTATATATAGGGTAAACAAAGATGTTGATCTCTCATTTGGGACCGATTTGGTGATTTCATTAGATTCTTACTGAAATTGTTTCAATTCAATATTGATAAGTTTTCGGTATTTTATTAAAAATATTAGTTTTGAAGCCATGGAATCCATAGTTCAATGTTAATGCTGGTAACTGAAACTCTATCTACGCTATCTAGTTATATTACTGAAATACACATTTACATTAACAATAGACCACACAGGACAAGAGGCAAAGTACAGATAATATTTACTTCCTCCAAATTGACATTGTTTCATTAAACTGAAGATCAATTAAAACCGGGAAATCAATCATTTTTACTCATCCATCGCTTGTATAATACTGATTGTGTTTTTTACAATGTTTTTCCAAAGTTGAGAAAAGCACATTGCTGAATCAAACACAGTGTACAGTGTAATTAGTTCTGCATTGGGTAAATACCGCTGTATGACCAAACGCATATATCAATGTAGAAGTAACGTTATACAACAATAATGATATGTATTTCATAACCGAGTCAAGTGGATTGTTGAACGAAGTCAGGCAATGCACACACCTGTGACCTCATACAGTTCTGTCTCATCTTGACTTGTACAGAACTTTTGCATTCCTGCATGTTAATCGTCACTCCAATGTAAATAACATAAAGCAGTCCTTTCCCCTGTCAGACTCACAAATGATTCCACTGTATTTTAAACAAATTCCAGTCCACATCTTATGTATTCCTATATAGTATTCCTATATAGTATTCCTATATTCTTTATGTATTAGCTATATAGTAAACGTGTGAAGATTACGTGTGTGTACGGTTCTTAAATGTTTACTTGAGTAAACTGTCTTGCGCTGTGGTTTAAGGAGGAGATACAGTGCTGTGAAGATACAATGTTATCAAAGTCACTCAGTCAAGGCTCAACTGGAATTTCCTTTCCACTGTCTTTATCCATTGAGGGTGGCGGCGATGACACGGTTGAAACTGTGGCTTTGAGCATTGATTTAAATGGGAGAGGAAGTTCATAGACATTTGTGCACAGACCACTTTTGTTTGGTGCCTTAAGTTCAGGGAGATCAGAGGCCTGAGGCTATATGATAAAACACAATCACATACAATGACAGCATCTGTCCGCTAGTATCGCAGCACTGTGGACCAATGTGGCGATGATACTTCTAGAAGTACACAATAACTGTGGAAATGTCATTCAGGAAAGGTCGCCTCGCTTGGCATTTCGGCTCTTTAAACGATTGATAGCAAATAGGCAGAACTTGCGACAACTCTCGTGAAAGCAGAAAGGTCTGTTTGGACATTTTAGTAAAGGGTAAAAGAAACCATTGCCTTAAAATGAGTCAAAAAATTACAGAAATTACAGAAACATTCAGTCACTTGTAATACCCAGATGAGGCTTGTTTCCTGTACTGGGTGTTTGGGAAGTGAGAATCGGCCAAATCAAATAACGTCTTGCATTGATGTGCTTAATAGTTTTCTTTGAGAGATTGAAGTCAGTGCTACAGACTGCGCATTGTGCATGTTTGTGTGTTTATACAAGCTGCTAACATTTGCTTGTTTGGTCTTTTCTGGCCCACATTATGAGGTATGATGCTAATTAAAAAGGACCAGAAGGAAATGACAGGCTAAAATGCCGTAGTTTTAAAGCCTGTGAAACATCTCACACGTTTCAGTATCAATGATACTGCTTGTTGCTGTGTATTATGGAAAAGCTGTTGGGGGGCAGTTAATTTTGTAGAATAGTTTACCGTGTATTTTGAAATGCTCCTTGTTTTCTGTCCCAGGAGCAGCTAAATAATAAATGAATTATTGTCAACTGGTATGAATGCGTGTAGGTAACAAGTCTACTGAGTATGTCGTGTGAAATGACATGCCATTCATTATACATTTAAATGAAAGCTGTGCTTTATCAGCCAAGTGACAACATTTGTTGACATGTTTTTATTTGATTTTTTGCAGAAACCTTTCAGGATGGGTGACGGACAATGCTACTACAATGAAACCATAGCCTTTTTCTATAATCGCAGTGAGAAGTATCTCGCCACAGAATGGAACACCGTAAGCAAGCTTGTAATGGGACTCGGGATTACAGTATGCATTTTCATTATGCTAGCCAACTTGCTTGTGATGGTGGCCATCTACATCAACCGGCGTTTTCATTTTCCGATATACTACCTAATGGCTAACCTCGCGGCTGCAGACTTCTTTGCGGGACTTGCCTATTTCTACTTGATGTTTAACACGGGACCCAACACAAGAAGGTTGACCGTCAGCACGTGGTTGCTGCGCCAAGGTCTCATCGATACAAGCCTAACAGCCTCAGTTGCTAACTTGTTAGCGATAGCCATTGAGCGTCACATCACTGTGTTTCGCATGCAGCTCCACACGCGCATGAGTAATCGGCGAGTAGTCGTAGTTATTGTAATCATCTGGACCATGTCGATAGTCATGGGAGCCATTCCTAGTGTGGGCTGGAACTGCATCTGTGCCATTGAAACCTGCTCCAATATGGCGCCTCTCTACAGCAACTCCTACTTGGGCTTCTGGGCGATCTTCAATCTGGTCACATTCGTGGTGATGGTTGTTCTTTATGCTCACATATTCATGTATGTACGCCAGCGGACCATGAGGATGTCTCGACACAGCTCTGGTCAACGGCGCAACAGGGACACGATGATGAGCTTGCTGAAGACGGTCGTGATTGTATTGGGTAAGTTTCACTATCTCTTGTCATTGAAGATTTTCAGTGTCACTGATTTGTGAGAAGCATTGGTCTATATTATTAGCCACACCCTAATAACAAAGTAAACAACAACCTGCAAGTATATAAGACAAAACATTACATACAACAATACACATTTAAAATAGTAGCGTGCTGTTGTAGTGTACACTACCTCATCAAGTGCAAGTTATGTCCAATTATCATACTGTAAATAAAAAGAGTTTATCTCAAGTTCAATCCACATCTTGGCTAATCAAGATGGGAGTCAAGAGAAAAGGGTTAAATATCACAGCTTCTGGTCACACTGGACGCAGAAAGTTGGATTGGATTGTGGGCTGCAGTATTCCACATATTTTAGCAGATGTATTACAGAGACCGGCCATTCCATGTGTTTAAGTACAGCATACTACAGACATAGTACAAGTAGTATTAAAGTCTGAATATAGTCATAGTGTGCACCAGTGTGAGGTGATTCTCACCATGTTTCCTCTTTATACACAGATGTTATCTCATCCATTATTACAATAGTGCAATCATAAGCAGATGGTCTTGAGCCGCAATGACTTGTTCAACAAACAAACTATCCCAGCTCATATCAATGTGTTTTTTAAAAGGCTGGGAAACCTCCAAAAGGTCAGTTCTCTTGTCTACCACATCATTTTCAGCCAAGCACATAAAGTAATAATACAATCTTGTTGGTGTACAACGAGGATCTGTCTTGTGATATGACAAATGACATTAGCATCGTGGCTAAATTGCATATGTTCTATGAGAATTTGTCCTTTAATGATGTCATACGGAAATTTGGAAACTCGCTCTGGGGATCAATGTATTTTCTCAGATTGCCGATCACAGTTTGGCAAAATTCCACATCTTCCTTGTCAAGGGAGATCTTTTCCTGATTACGAACAGAAGTGACATATTATAGTTCATCCACACGCTTCAGTACAGACAGAATTCACGCAGCAACATATACATACAAGCAAAACACCCAACTGCTCCGTAATATGTTACCCTTCACTCCATTGTGCTAACTTGGAGTTGATGAACAATGTAGGCCTTGAGTGGTCTACAGCTGAGTGGCCGTCATAGAGGTCTTGTGTTCGGTTCCAGTGTTTGCCATGGACTGCATCAGTGTCATGCCTCGCTGGCTCCCCCACTGAAGTCTGGCCCAGAGAAAAGGGGCCCTGTCAGTGTGCAGAGCCCTGCTGCTGCGCTAGCACTGTGCTGGAAACAGTACCGTTGTTGTTTGCATCGGGCAGAGCTTTGAGGAAAATGTTGAGCAGGGGAGCTGCATGAACGCATGGTTTGTAGACCGTGACCTCATCCTGGAGAAGTAAGAGGTACAGAACCATTAATGACGTGTCAATTAAAGTGCGTTTGCTTTCAATAATATAATCCTTTCAAACTATTTATCGTCAACTTTCTAGGTAACAAAATGACTAAAGAAATTGAACTAGACAAAAGACAACAGAACCAAAGAAGAACGAGACATTTGTCGCATCCTGTTTGGACCGCATCCCTGATTAAAATGAGTGCTATTGTCTTTTGTTGCTGGTGTCAGACTGTGTAGACGCAATGTTACAGCTCACCTCCGTTCAACACGCTACGTTATTTGCTCATATATTCAAGTTTTATATACGTTTTAATTTGTGGGGTTAAAGGTTTGTTCAAATGATAAAATAGTGATACAGTTGGTATAAAAACAAACTCTTAGTGGTTTAGAAATAACTTAAAATTTAGGTTTACCTCTAGTGGTGATACAAAGCTAAATGAACTGTTGTTGCTGCAAGAAACCTTCACTTACATTATACATCTGTGTATGGGTTCACTAATCACAGATCATTCAATATCAGATCAATTATAATAGCAGTGCTTATTGAGGTTTTCCTGCTGGACTCACAAGAAAGAATTTGGGAATCAGTGACACACTGTGTTACAAATAACTTCCACAACCGTAATCATTTTTGTTGCTTGTCAAATGCATGACTCATTCATTGTTGTGAGTTACTCGGGGACATATGAAGTGTATTTAAATAACATGATGAAATCATTGAATCATTTTCCATTCCACTCCTCAAGACAATACGTCCGTGCTTATGTGGTATTAAATGACAGGGTGTTTTATTCTAAATACACTTTAGATCTTGATCTTTTATTCCAGTGGAAGTCATTTGCCTTTTTTAGCAGTCCTGAATCAAATGAACTCAGTTATGCTTACATGATATGGCTTATTTCAGAAAAAGCATGAATTAGCAGTTAGATATTTGTGCCCAGCTATAAAATAAAAACATTGATTATGATAAGATGACAATTGATCGTCTTTCATGTGAAATATTTTGCTGTTTTGTAAACATGTTATGCATTATAGATAAAGCTGACTTATGCTTGGTGTTTACTGCAGTTCACAGATCTCTAAAGACATCTGTCTAAATTAAAGCATTTATGTGATGTTTATCCAAGTCTGGATAACCAATATCTAAAACTCGTCCTTCATATTCTTTATGTCATATCTTATTTATTGTTATGACGAGACAAATCCAAAATGGCAGTACCAGTCAGGCCTGCCTCTGAATAATCTACCTCTGAGATAGCTATTTTAAGTAATAGTATAAGTGTTATTAATGTTTTTAATGCAATAATTGATGCATTGAATTATTGGAGTTAAATACTATAAATTTACATTGAATACCTTTTTGTATTCTAAATTGAATTATGTCATGACAGTTGCAAATTTGGAAAAAAATAGAATGTTTAATGTCACTCTATGAGCACAAAGATACAATTACAATTAGAACGTTATTGTGTCATTAGGAGAGTTCTCACAGTACGTTTTCAGAGAGAAATGTGGTCGGGACTGAATGTGCCGAATCCAGAGAAAGTCCACAGGAAACGCTGTCTGAACAGGGAGGCAGAACAAATGACCATCCGTTTGCCAAATCCTTCAGTCCCAAATCTGCAGTTAACTATGCAAAGTATGCACTAAGCACTTCCACAGGTGTGACCAGCTTGCTGAGTTCCCATCATCCCCCTGCGAAATGCAGCATATTTTTGACCACAAACATTTGGCCACGTCTATTGTCAGTTTTGCAACAACAACAAAATAAACTGCATGTGTTTTGCAGGGATTGTGCTGGTGGATGGAGAATCTGGGTCTCAATGTTAAGGATGATGTTTGTTGAGAGATCTTATCTCGGATGAGTCAAGGTTTAACATGTGACATAAATCCTGTTTATTTCAGTAGTACTGTAGGTAAAAGAATAATACCAGCTGTCAAAGGATTAGATAAAACAAATATATATTGCTTACGAGTGCACAGTTAGATGGAATTTGCAATTGGAAAATAAATTCAAAAACACTTCCAAACACTTTACCCATCTGCCATCATTTAGAGACAGTGGCAGCCCTACACTAAAGTCATGCTATTGGTTGCTGCAGGAAGTACACACAGTTACATTAAACGGGAAAAGGACAGAAAATGTTGACAGAAAAAACACACATCAACTTTTTAACGAGCAAATCTTAGTTATGGTGAGTTTAGGGAACATCGCAGAAGCACTTTATGATGTCATCGTGACTTGACTAATATTAATGTGTAATCATCATTTATTGTTGCTGATTCTGTATTGGTCAGATTATCTGAAGGTCCTAAAATATTTGACTCTTTATTTGAATATTTGATTTTTGCTTGTTGGTTCTTTTTGCAAATCTGGGAAATGTAATGGACTACTTACCCAAAACACATATTACACATATTAAGTTATCACTTAAACTAATTATCATTACATAATACACAATTTTCAGGCTATAGAGCATCCAGTTATTTGATCTAGGTGTAAGTTGATATGTATAAGGAGGTATAATGTCAGTATAATCCCTTTTGTAGTATCCTACAAAAAAACTTAATTAAATCATACTTGTGTTTTGTAGCATTAAATCCTTGGTAAACTCCTTTCAAATTACATCATAAAACAAACTTAATTAGATTGGATAAATATTACTTAACAAACTGTAGTAAATGTATCAATTCCAGTACATAGCATTAGCATGCTATGTCACTAGTGGAAGGTGTGGAATTGGATGTGATACCACAATTCAGCCAGTAATACTGGAGTTTTACAACAATAATCACCCCAAAACAAAAATCGTCAGTATTTACTAACCCTTGTGTTTTTTTTCAAACCTGTTACTTTCACACACAAAACCCAAACTAAGAAAACTTTTTTTATGTCATTACAAGAAATGAGGCCTGAGGCTTTCAAGTTTCAGATCCACATCCGTATGATAGCTTTGCATGAGGAAAATTCTATTATTTAGGGCTAACAGTAAATATTTTGAACTCGATCCTTGTTTGTTCTCCAGTCCTATTTCTCAGCTACCTTCTGTGGTATTTTAAACATATACAATGTAAGCCTTTCTCTCTACAGCTGTTCACTTTCATGAGTAAAAGACTGTAAGCCATAGCCCAACTAGATTTGATTTATAACAGTGCAATATATGTGACCCTGTCTGTGAAATCCAGGCTAAAGTCTCATAACCCAAAACGATAAAACAACCATCAAAGTTTGATTTCACGTTTAAGTGCAAAAGTTCAAATTGTTACATGGCTGACATTAAACTTTGCTTACTTCTCAGTTCCTAATTCATATTTGTGAAGTTTACCCACCTATAACTTTTCTCTTTCTTTTTAATAGCTGTGGCCACATTTCTGGGGTTTTCCTTTTCAGAATCATCTAGATCCTCATGAACCTCTGTTTCAAATTAGCTTCTTAAGCTGTTTGAATAAATAGGTGCAGCCATTGTCAAAGTTTTTATTAAACCCACAGAAAAGTGCTTGTTACAAGGATGGACAAAGTATCTTCTCTTCAGATCTATATTTTTTTTAAATAAATTGGTTTTTCTACAAGGAAAACGGTGTGCTTAAAGTGGCATCACTTTTAGAGTAAAACAAACAAGGCTTTTGGGTTCAGGGATCTTTATGGAGGAAATTAAATCTTTGTCCTTGATGTTCAAAAGTACCAAAATCTTTCATTTTCAAAGATTTGTTTCTGGTGAGCTTGTTCAGTGAGAGCAGAACATGTGGCTAAGCCATGCTGGAAACAGCTTGTTGGAGTTTATCTAACTCATGAGAGTCTCCACATATCTTTCTAGTGATGTAAACCAGTCAGAGCAGCTGCATTCGACTGAAGGAAGAGCGGGAACTCTTACAAATGTATTTCTATCGTGCAAAATATTAAGTGTAGCCAAAATTTTCTTTTCAGTGTTTTTCATTTGTTTGACAGTATATTAGATCTGTTATAATAGAATAAATATTAAAACCATTTTAGCATTAGATTTTGTTTAGTGCATTCAACTGATTCCAGTAAAGTTAAACATTAGCTGTAAAAAGTATAATAAAATGGTATATACTAAATAAATATTGAGTAAAACAATCGATTAGCAATTAAACTGTTTTGGATTGATTGTTATATTAATATTTTTGGTACTAAATATGTGTAATAACCAGCATTTCACTCAGCCTCTCTATGAATTCTGGGATTGATTTGTTTTTGTTTTTATAAGTATGTTTATAAAAATGGAGCTTATGTGGGTATTTCACTAGGTTTTGTAATAGCGCCGTAGAATAGCTAAACAACTTTAAATATAAATGCTATAGAAAATGTTATCGAAAAATTGTTGAGTGTTGGGAGATACTATACACCTATTATTGTGAGTACATTTGTGGGGCAGTAGTAGCCTTGTGCTGCCCACTGCTCCGGATGTGTGTGTGCTCACGACTTGCAGTGTGTGTTCACTCCTCACCAGTGATGGGTTAAATGCAGAGGTCACATTTCGGGTATGGGTTACCATAACTGACAGATATGTCACTTTCGCTTTCACATTTTGCTCAGCGTACAGTACAGTACATGGTACAGTAATTATATGTACAGGGTACATATATTTTTCTACCATCAGGTCTCAAATACTGACAAATCATTTTTATTTTCTCTCGTTTCTTTAGGTGCTTTTATTGTGTGCTGGACGCCTGGTTTAGTGCTTCTCTTGCTGGACGTGGTGTGCTCTGAATGTAACGTTCTGACCTATGAGAAGTTCTTCCTGCTTCTAGCAGAATTCAACTCCGCCATGAACCCCATCATCTACTCCTACCGGGACAGAGAGATGAGTGTCACGTTCAAGAAGATTCTGTGCTGTCAGCGGCAGGAGAACGTCAACGGTACAGCCGAGGGTTCGGACCGATCTGCGTCCTCCATCAACCACACTGTCCTGAGTGGAGCTCACCATAACGACCATTCAGTGGTGTGAGGTTCAGCCGGGCTCGGATTTACTTCATTTAAGAAAGAAAGTGACTGTGAACGTATTTTCATCAGCAAAAGACTCATTTTTGTGGTAGTGAAGTGTTTATTTTTTTCGTTTTTGGCCTTACAAAGATGTTTTGACACTATTGTGAACTATTTAAAGGCTAATCTAATAGGGTTTAAGTAGCCAGTTTAACACAAATTGTATTTGTTCCTATAATGCCTTAGGTTTGAAAAAGTAAGATGAGTTGTCATTTTTGACCAAATTGATGTAAATCAAGGTGTTGCAGGATTTTTCGGTCTTGAACAGCAGGTGTTGAAGTGAAGAATGTAGATAAGTGCCCGGTGAATATGTTAGTTTAACTAGAAGGAAATATTGCACTTGAGGGACCACTGGGTAATCGTTTTAGGTGAACTATGCAAAGTACTTGATTTCTGGCTTGATTTTTTTGCATAGTTTATTTTGCACTGCAGATTCATCCTATGACACCATGCTTAACATGAAAGAAAATACAGTACGTGTGCATGAAAGCCTTAGATTGACCATATCAAATACTGAAGAAAATTCAAGCCCCCATCAAAAATCTAAACCCCTATAAAGTCCTTCACATTATAATCAGCTAATAGTACTTTAGTATGGCTTGGCTGAATATCACAATGTTATAAGATCAGTTTCTATAAAAGTGTACTTTGAGCAGTAGTAAAAGTAAACTGCTTGTGTTATGCTAGCTTAGCAGGCTAATTTTATGCTAGCAAAAATGTTTCATTTGACAATTTGTAACTTTGGTTTACAATGTGATACGTGCCAATTATATAATATAATAAAGTTAATTATTTGTGATATTAAAGACTTCATACAACAATTTAGGATTTGTAAACACGCATTCTAATATAACTAACCAAAGAAATAAAACTAACTATTAGAATATAAACGAACTAATAGTTCCAGGGCTTAGGGGGGTTCCAGTTTAGATGAGGGCTAGAATTTTACTTTTAAATGTTTGTGTTTAGCTGGGTAAACTTACACCACAGTAACTCAGTAAATCATAAAATAATTTACCCAACACAACGTTACCCTACACAAAACACAGCGTTCTTTAATTTGTCATATTTTTCACCACAATTTCGTAAAATAGGGAACGCCATTGTGCCTAAAACAATTCTCTGTTTGGCAACTGCCTGGTTACATTGACTGGGTCCCCATGATAACACAAGTCTCACACCTGAGGCAATTTTTATGATTATTTCTTGTAATGTGTTTTCAGGGATTTATGGTCAATTTCTGAACACCTTTATGAATTCCGTTAAAAGGTCGATCAGATTGCATTTGATGCCACTTTGCTAAAACACACAGGATAAAAAAAGTACAAATGAAGACAGTAAATTTAGAATGCAGATTATTTTTTATAGACATCTGATTTGTGGTCACAGAACTGGCCCGTCACTGTAATGACGTAATTTACCTTGTGTCATGGCCACAATTTAAATAAAATGTAATCATGTTGAGAATTTTACAATTTCTTATGGTTGAACATGACAGGAATTAAATTATCGAAGAGTGTCTGTACTTTATATACCAGTGTATGTACGTATGTATATAATATGTGTATATATTCATATATCTTAGTCAAAAGGGAATGTTTATTGTTTAAAGTTAAAACATTTGAATCAAGGAATAGCTATTTTAAACCTTTTGTTGTAAAGTTTTCTGTGAAATGGAATTCAAACGTAGCATTGTTAGTGAAACATGAAACATTTTGGCAAACATGGAAAGACAGCTATGTTTCAGTGCTCCATACAGTGACCCCAAAAGTGTTTGGACACCTGTCTTAAAATTATCTGAATGTTTTTCTATTGCATAACAAAATATCAAACCAATGGCATTTTATGTTAAAGTAAAATAGCGCACGCACACTTTTCAAACATTACACAACAATGTCTGTTAATTATAAAACATTAGACATTATTATTATTTTACTAATATTATAGACATTATTGTTATAAAAAGCATTTGGACACTTTTTGGTGGTCAGACTTTAATGTGATGAATTACATCTGTTGTTACTGTGTGAAAACCTGAGGGGACCTAAACACTTAAAATCACCATGACAACAGTTGGTTAAAGAAAATCACAAGAATGCCTCAGAAAGTGTGGTTAGTTCTGACAGAACTCTAGCATCACCTGTTTGCCACTTGTTTTGACATTTTGTCATCTAATACAATAACAGTGTTTTCAAGGGTGACTTTATGCAATTATGGGGAAACTGTGTAGTCTAACATTTGAAAAAGAAAAATTAAAAGTAACTAATCTATAGCCTGTTGTTTATAAAAAAGAGGAAACATTCTCAGAAAATCAACTGATGTAAAATGGGTATCAAATATATATACAATTTTGACTTCCTGATTGATCAATAACAGTGTTATTTCACTAGCATGAAATGAGAATTCACTTCTTCCTTGAATGGAGCTGAAATTTAAAGACTTGCACTTGAGATGAATGCAAGATTTTTGACCGAGATACTATATTTTTATTATACATTCAGTATTACAGATTGTAAGTGAATATAAATACTAACATTGTTCTATTGTTCTAAGTTCTATGTTTTGTTCATTGTTCTAAGTTTTATGGTGAATATATGTGGTTTGGACTTTTAAGAACTTTTCATGTCATTTGTCTTACCAGGAAAACAACCTATGAAACCTCTCTTGTTTTTTTTCAAGTCTGTTACCAAGTACCTAATGGTCCAATGTAAGTCTCACTCTGTTGTCAAAGTATGTTTGAAGAAGTGTTGTGCTCCAAATCACAACCAACCAAATAAGCTGCATGACAGTTCATGGGCCATTGGTTCATTGTAGGTTAAAATAGTGCAGTGTACTTCCTGTCCATTTCAGGAAATGTGACCATATTCAAATATTATGTTTGGTTTCACATGTTTCCTAATTAAGTCTCTGAATTCTGTATTCAGAAATTCTGTATGATAACATTCAGTTAATGTCATGCAATAAGTGATCCTTCTTCAAATAAATCTGCATATCAGTCAAATATTTATCCTACATGCATTATTTAAATATTATATCAAACACGCATTCAGATTATCAACGCTTTACAATTCTGAATTAACTATATGGCACATTCTGACATTTTTGTTTTTTTGCTAAGGAAAAATGTGCTAATTTCCCCATAATGTCTCCCAGCTGTCAGCTTTTTTCCATTATTGCAACAAAAATGGTGTTTCCACATTTCCTGCAAACTGGTAGGAAATCCTTGTGTCCAGAGAAAGCAGATGAGTGATGGGGATATTTTGCTGTCATTTTTGCATTATAATGCGTTTCTTTTTGGCAACTATAAGGGACATACCTTAAATCTGTAAAACTAATATCTGGTATGTGAAAGAGATTCCACGGGACAATTGAACTACAGTTTTACTTGTAGATAGCCGAGTTTAATTCAAACTGGAGCAGCAGAGGACAGAATTCCGTGTTTGCTTTTCTCTTCAGTAATTTCTGATATTGGACATTGAGTATTTAGTAATATAAACACCAGATACCCTGTCTGAGTTTTAAAATCTTTGTGTATAATTTACGTATGTAGGAAAATAAGAGGATTGTGTATGATTGTAATAAATGTAATATATGACCTGCGATACGTCAGGCACGGTAGCTGGTCAAAATATCCACAGTGTCCATTTCCAACCTTACAAATCATTAAACTGTAAAGTTGGGCAAAAGCATATGCATAATGTGATGTGTTGAATAATTCAATCATCTGTTATTACAAAATGCAAGTGTCCAAGAACTGCTGGTTCTAATTTTAGGAGACCACAGCTATACCAAGTTTTTCACTTAAGTCCAAAATAAACCAAACCAAAATGGGAACAGTCAACTTACTGTTCACTTTCCAGGTTCATAACACTCCACCCTCTCACTGGAAGACCCCATGTCAGATCCTACATAAAAACTATACCATTAAATAGAGTTAAATAGAGTTGTCCCACACAGAAGAAACAATTAGCAGCAAGATGTTTTCAGTATTTAAATGGATAAAAAATTATATAATAAGTGTTAGCCACTTTACTTAAAATATACAAATTTATGATTCATTTTAAGCAGAAATGCTGTGTCATGTGGTTAATTAAGATATTTCAGTTTGTATTTAGTACAGCATTTGGCTGCATTTGGTATTGCATTTGTATTTCGCTTGTATTTGTACTGATTTTCTGTTATTTCTTTTTCTACCCTAAAAAAGTGTACAAGCGTCAGAGACCATACATTACCAGACACAGCACACTATGTGGGATGGTCCTAAATTCCTTCCACTACTCAGAGGCACGGACGCAACCTACCAACACTAGAAATCCAATTTCAGCTCACCGTTTACTTTTGCACAAGTGCTATGTGTTAACAGTGAACATCCAGTCCAGCTTAACACTTGAAACCAGATTAGGTAGGTCTGTGTATTATTACACACTGAATCTGATGACTACTCTTAACAAATAAAATCTACCAATAAGAACTTAAAAGTCTGTTTCTTCAATAGAAAAATAAAATAAAGTCATTGTGTTTTTTTCCTTATTATTTACTAATAAAGATTATGACTTGCTCCTAGTGAACGTGTTTATATCTTTTAGACCCACGTGTAAATGTAAATACATGAACAGAAATTGTGATGAGTGATGAAGACAATGAAAGTGCTGAGTATGAAAATTCAAATGTGTTTCTTCTTGTGTGCTGTTGTGAGAGCGGAACAGCAGGTTTTATTTTCCTCAGAGTGTTTTGGGGTGTTTTTTCTCGAGGTAACGTCACACGGGTCACAGAGAGTGTGCAGTTAAAAACCACTGCAGCCCAAATTCAGCCGCTCACTTGTGTTGTGGCCTCTCTGTCTTCCAAACTTGCTGGCAGGAGCTGTGGCGCGTGAACCCAGTCGTCACTTGTTTTTACTGGCTTACTGGTTTGACGTCTGTGGTTTGCCTTGCTTATTCCTTGTGGTTCCCATAACAGTAAAAAAAAGTGATGGCAAAGACAATGTATTTCTAGGATTAGAAGATGTTAGGACCACCTAACATTTTTAGATGGTAAGGATTGTCCCACACAAACGATTGTCTCGTTTCATTAAATGACAGTGTGATTTCATACCGTCTCAGTAGGTTCCTGTTTTTAACGCTTGGAGCAAAAACTGGCTCACATGTAGAGAAAGGCAGTGTGAAAAGTTTCATGAGCTCATGTACTTCTCTTGATGCTGTGTTATGACACTGCCCCCTACCTGTAACCTCAAGCAAGTGCATAGCATGCCACTATATTCCAAAACATTCTTCTGTTTCACCATTTTAAAACTATCTAGGTGTTTGTCAACAGTAGCCATGTGATCCATGTCTGAAATGAAGAGAATTATAATCAAATTAAAGTTTAATTTTTTTATTTGAAACAGATGTATATACAGTATCCATTCCTAAAGCCAAACTGACTACAATATAACAGAGCTGATTATAAACCACATAATATTAACAACACAGCAATAACACTAAAATATCATGCTATGTGTGCATGTTTCCAAAAGCTCTTCTTTATCTTCTGACAACAGAAGTTCTGCAATCGAAAGAGTTGTAATTGGCTGTCAATAATTATATGGGTCACACAGCTAGTTGGTAGATTACCTGCCCCTCCAATGCAAATTTCTTTGGTACTATGTCTGGCCAGACTCATTAATTATACTTCACTATTAAATCCCAATAAATGTGACATGATCTTAAAAGTAATCGTTATATCTTTTCTACATGCGGTCTACGTGCAGTCTTTTCAGGCACATTGTTTTCCTTTTATTTAAAGCAAAAGAATGTGAGACAAACAATTGTCTAGACTTGGAAGATCAATTAGTATAAAGTAATAACTATTCAGTTACAAATGACAATATAAAACAATAAAGTGTTGATGTGCCACTATAAAATATGCTAATGCTACCTACATGTTACTACTTTAAAAGCTATGACATCATTATTCTGTTGTACAGCACTACACCATGTTCTTTAATGAATGTCTGTACTGAAATGTTACATGTACGAATGTTATTAAAGAAATGTAAGAATGTTACTATGTTACTAAACTAATACATGGTACTCCCAAAACTAAACTCAAAACAGAGTAAATATATCAGGTAGAATGTATCTTTATGATTGCAGAGATTTTAGACCTTAGATTTTAGATCGGTTCATCTACCTTAGATGAGACTGTCTTCTTTACTACAGATCCTGCTTATATTAATCACATCAAACCTTTGATGTCTGCCATACATCTGCGTCAGTATAAGAAAACAATTACCATCCCGTCATGAAGACATGAAAAGGCATCTTCAAAGAGTTCGAGGGATCAGTGTTGCTTAAAGTGTTAAAGTCAGCCTTTTTAATCATTTCAGGCTTGTTTTTAGATTCCACAATGTTCCTCGGGGATCTGAAGTATTTGTGAGAAGTTTAAGATTTGTTACACACTTTATAAGGTTTAAAAGGTGGAGCTCCTGTGGATTTCTCAAAGTGGTTTATTCTTCTTCAAGATCCTTTAGGGTTTTTGGAAATCTAATACATTCCTTAACACTAAGATGCCTTAAGGTTTGTTATTCTTCAAACTCCATTTTAAAGTTCTTCAAGAAAGGCCGGATCTCAGCATCTGGTCATGCATTCTCTCCAAAATACGATGTATGCTGGCAAAACTGGGCCGGTCAGTGGGATGGCCACTCCAGCACAGACGCATGAGGTTATAAAGCTCCTGTGGACAGTTTTCTGGACAACCAAGAACATGTCCATCTCTTACATAGTAGATGACCTCCTCATGGGCCATGCCATAGTAGGGCTGCATGCCATATGAGAAGATTTCCCATAATACCACACCATAGGCCCACACATCTGACTCGCTGGTGTAGCGGTTGTAGAAGATGGATTCAGGTGGCATCCAGCGAATAGGGATGGCATCATTCTCACCGGCTTTATAGTAATCAGCCGCGTAGATGTTGCGTGAGAGACCAAAATCTGCAATTTTCACAATTAGGTTTTCTCCAACCAAGCAGTTGCGGGTAGCTAGGTCACGGTGTACGAACTTGCGCTCTGACAGGTATGCCATGCCTGCTGCCACCTGCTTGGAGATGGAAAGCTGCTCAAGGCAGCTGAGGGGTGGGTAATGCTCAGGTTCGGATGCAAGGCTGCTGCATGTCAAGCTATCCCTACTCAGACTGGGCTGCTGGGATGGGGAGCGCTGTCGCAGGTATTCATTTAAGTCTCCATGGGCCATGTATTCAAACATCAAACACATGGGTTTCCCCACCGCACAGACTCCTAGAGAGCAGACACACACACGAAAAGAGTTAGTTGCACTTCCAACAGTTGTCACCCTTCCAAAAATACACTTCTGTTATTTTAACACAGGGTTGAAGCATTCAATCTGATTCCGGAATGCCACACAGCGGATTGATCCTGTCATCAACTCAGTGCACCCTGGGTCAACACTAAAATGGACAAGTCAAGCTATTTTAAGGCTTTTTGATGGTACCCCTGGGGAAGGGATACAACAGGAAACAGGAAGCAGATGTAATTTATTTTGGAAAGTCTTAACGCAGCTGTATTGTAAAATGCAAAAACATACAGCTGGAATACATACCCAGGAGCCGCACAATGTTGGGGTGATCAAACTCAGCCATGAGAGCAGCTTCTCTTTGAAAGTCATTCTGCATGTCAGCTGAAGCTTCCTCCTTCAGCATCTTCACAGCCACCATGGTGAACGGCTCTATTGGCAATAGACCAGGAGCTCTGAAAGACAGCGTGCACGCTGGAGAGATCACTTTGTTTCTGAAACTAGCTGTTAAAATAAAGTTGTTTTCCCTGAAATTCACTCATTCTCCCGAGAGATTGCTGGAGCAAGCAATCATTTGATGAGAATCTCTGTTTTGTGTCGAAAATACAAACTTTCTACAGTTGACCTTTCTACCCTTTTGCTTTTGAAATAAAGTGTTTAGAAAGAGCAGTCTGGCTTCTGTAGTTACAAAATGGCTAAACAGCCATACAGCCAAAGTGTTGTGTATCTTTACATGCATACACGAGGCTGCAGCATCAGACTGCCAGCATATACACTCTGTCCTGCAATGATAAACACTTCTCCTTTCTCTACAATAGTTGCACTACGACGGAGGATCACAACAGGCCAACTTCACTGATCTTAAACAACATTCCTTTGTGCATTTTCTAACACATTTGTCAAACAGTTGTCAAACCTGTTTGACCAATAGTTTAAGATGCCAAA
>JAZGTJ010006576.1:0-24635 GCA_036877575.1 Botia almorhae | reverse complement strand
TCTTATTGTAATCGAAGTTGCTTCCTTTCCTCATTTGTAAGTCGCTTTGGATAAAAGCGTCAGCTAAATGACTAAATGTAAATGTAAATGTAAATGTAAGAACGTTTTTAATATCTTGAGAACTTTTTAGGGAACATTAGCCAATGTTCTAAGATGTTCCCTGTTGAATCTTTGAAAAGCTAAATGGATATTTTCTACGGATACACTTAAGCAAAGACCTAAATCATATAGTAAAAATAAGGACATAATCTAAAAGCATCTTTATATAATAATACCACATACGCGCAGTTAAACCTGAACTACGCTGGTTGTGGCCCCTGACTGGAGCACTGAAACTGGTAATTTATTAAAATTACCAGCTCAAGAGACACAATCCCCAACATCACCTTAAGAAATATACTACATATCACTGGACAAAGACCTCATAAAGCAGAATTAATTGGTTTTGTGGAGTCTCAACATAAGATGATTAGGTGTGAACATAAAGCAGTGCCTTTATAATGAAGTATCTCTGTCCGATGACCCTCAAACTACTTCATTACATAATGATACCTCATTTCATTGAGCTAATGAGCTAATGCAGCCTCCAGCTGGGGCTTCAGATCTGGTGAGCACTCATTGGATGACCGGCCAGCTAGCTTAAAATTTCAGCTGTCTCAAAGACTCACCAAGCCTTTGGCAGAGTCAATACATCCTAGTAGTATGGCACGCACCGCAGAACAAATTTCAACTGTTCCGATGTCCTTGCCATGTGTTGGTTTGGACATCAGGACAATGGTAATCTGCCACGCTTGACTAAAGCATGCACTTTATCTAGTAAAAAAAAAAAAAACTTCAAACAAAGAATTGAGGCATCTGGGAGGCGTGATGTTTGCTTATTGACATCATGGGTTATTATCGATTTCGAGGTAGCTTTTCAAAGCCTGTTGAGATCCATCACAACAAGAACATATTGGCATGCTTCACAAACGCAAACAAACACAACCAGGAAAGAGGTACCACTACACCTCACATCATTCAAGATCTCAAAATAGCAGTCTGTAAGAGAATATACTCATACAATCCTCCAAAACACAAAAAAAACCACATGCTTTCGAAACAACATGTCTCTCTTCTACCTTTCCTACATACAAAATGATAATGTGGTCCTTACATTTGACAGACGCTTTAATCCAAAGCGACTTACATTGCATTATACTATACATTGTTTCTAAATTTGTGCAATCCCTGGGATCGAACCCATGACCTTGCCGTTGTTAGCGCCACGCTCTAACCACTGAGCTACAGGAAACCATCATCCTCAAAGATGCCTGTGTTTTCCTCAACAACAAAACAGAGATTTACAGTCAGCTAATTATAACAGCAGGAAATGTTTGTGTGTTGAGGAAATGGACCTTCATGAATTCTGAGCTCCTCCGACAGGTGTACTGAAAACATCGACTTCATTAGCGGCTTCATTATGCTAATTGAAATTTGAGAGAAAATTGATGTTAGGATGTTTTAGCCTATCCGATCTCTTCAGCTGTGGCACATACTGTATCCAACGATTCAGTCATTGCCACATTCCGGAATGTTCCGGCGACACGGCTGGACACATCTACAGCTGGCCTGGCGTCAAACGGATGGGAAGGGAACAGAATCACGGCTGTGTGCTGAGAGTGAGATATTCATGATGTGTTCAGTGGGCAGCGATTTCTGCCAGAAAAAAAGGCCGAGAAATAGCCAGATGGAACGATCTGGAAAAAATAACCCTGTAGCAGCCAAACACACTCATGCAATCATTTCAAAATGGCACAATAATTCTGGTTTGTGTGCGCGTTGCCATATATTTGTGTTAACCAACACACAAATGAACCGAACCGTCATGGTCTGAGTAACCCAGGTAACAATTTGGGGTTGTAAAAACATTTTCCTAATGTTTCAGTTGTTAAAAATATTTATAATGTTTTTTATAACATTATATTTTTTTATAATATTCTAGAAACGCTCAAAACGTGCCGTTTATTTACACGTTGTATTAACATTATTGCTTGGTTAGAGGCACGTTATATAAACATTTTGAAATGTTTTTAAAACATTTAGTATGTATGATATGTAAAATTTAAACAAAATGTTCTGCTACTGTTACTGCAAGAATGTTTTTGATCTCACTGAGAGAATTTTTAGAGAATGTTCTGATAACGTTTCCTGTTAGCTGGGAAGGTGGTTTCTGACCCTTGAGAGATTATACAAGTAATTCCTGCATTCAATCAACTGAGAAACACCATGAATCCCTCAGTTCTGTCTCGACAGCACGATCTACACTGAGCAAACAAATCAGATACATTTACAAGCTGCTCACATCGTTTTGATGAGGATGAAGATTTCTCTCATTTGCCGTTATACAGATGTTACCAGAAATACAGTAGATGATGTGTTACCCAGCTAACAGGAAACATTCTCAGAACATTTGCTAATGTTTTGTATAAAAGTTCTGTATAAAAATATGTTCTTGCAGTAACGTTAGTAGAACATTTTTGATGTTATGTGTCAAATATAGTAAAAAATGTGGAACGATTAAAAAAGGTACAGAATTAAATGTTTGAATGTTCTTATAACCAAGCAAAAATGACGTTTTGAACATTAATATAACTTTATAATGTTAAAATAGCTTTTTAACATTTTTGTTACTCAATGGAAACGTTAGGGAAACATTCTCGCAACTTAAAATCTGTTTTCTGCTGCTACAATACAATGTTAAAAAGAAGATTTGATGCAGAAAACCATTTCTACACTTACTGCTTTTTTTAAAGGCTCTCTTAAAACAAGTATTCAAAACCAGCGCAGAGGAACAGATTACAATCTGTGCACCTTTTGGTTCCAGGGCACATTTAGTAAATTCCCGGTAATGATGTTTGCCATCCAAACTTTATTACTCTGGGAACAATTTTCTGTTTGTACAATTTGATAGAATTGAATAATTTACTCGGCCATTAAGATTTAAACGAGTCCCATGGAATAATCAACTGTCAGACAGCAGCTGCTAAATTGTTTACTACCTCATGAGGTGTGAATATATTTTGTTACGCGAATCACAATTTTTCTCCATCGCATGATTTTCCACCCTCTAAATCGGTGCCAAATCGGCACCAAAAAGCCAACACAACACAAACCAGCACAACCAGAAATGCGATACCCAGCTAACAGGGAATGTTCTCAGAACGCTGGCTAACATTCTCTAAAAGTTATCAAAAACACTCTTGCAGTAACATCAGCAGAATCCTTTTTTGAAAAAATGGAAACATTATTCTTAAATTATTAGTGCAACGTTTTTAAAAAGTTTAAGTAGTGTTTAAATAACGTACTTATAACCAAGCTATAATCATAATGCAATTGGACGTTTAAAACGTTCCTTGAATATTCAAACTATCATTTTTAATGTTTCTGTTACTTAATGGAAACATTAGGGAAACCTTCTTGAACCTATAATTGTTATCAGGTAACCGCATTGATGACATGCACTTCACCATTTAATGTGATGACCAACAATCAATTCATAATTTTTGCAGCAAACGGCCGCGTGGCTGCAAGATTTCCTCATTAAACTGCAACAGTTTCATCCAGAATGAGCATTAGCGAATGGCCTGGTCCTCATCCAACTGCAAATGAAAGGAACTGCCTGAAGTCTTCAGCTCTGCTCCACTTTCCCTGCTGGCACACAACTCCTCAGACTTGCAAATGTGCTCGTCTTTGGTTAGCAGGCACCTGTTTGAGGTACTGCAGCATCTGTCATTGTGCTGAAATGTTTCAGAGGAACAATCAAGTGGATCCTCAGATTTTAACATGCGTCCACCGTTTTTAATTGCTTTCTCAGACATAAGCAGAAAACGGGGAAAGAAACGGACAACAAATGAGGACCATCTGTCAGCAGCATCAGCAGCCAATCAGATCTGTTTTTCATCAAGCGCTTGAAACTCAGCCGACTCTTATCTCTGCCAGCTCAGCTCGGTACAAAGAATGAAGATGAAGACAGCAAACATGCCTCAGGATTCATCTCAACAAATTCAGCTTTGCGGCGCAAACAGCAGAGAACAGTTCTGACCTCTTTAACTAATTGAGAACTTTCTTGTCTTTTGTGCCTACTGAGAAAGAATCTTTGAAAATCGTTTGATGGCCACTGCACTCACAAAGAGAAATTTTATAGTTAAGTATAACTGGTAGAGCATGGCGCCAGCAACGGCAGGTTCACGGGTTCGAATCTCAGGAAATTCCCTTACTCGTAAAATTCTTGACTGGAAATCACCATTTAAAACTCTGTGACATTACATTTTTCACAGCTGAATACTGAAGGACCAATCACAAAACTGCTGTGTGTGTGTTTATGTATATACTGATTTCATATATTTGTTTTAAGATAAACTCTCTCTATCCCGGGGTCCAAACGCCAACATCTTGCATATAATATTTCCACTACTGATGAGGTTCCAGCTCATAAAATACTGCTGTATGTTTTCAGCTCAGTACAGGAACCAGAAATTAATGATCTAAAACTCTGAGGCATATAAAATCTGCCCTCTATGAGTTTTACAAGCAGTTAATAGAACCCAGGGTACTGTGAACTGAATACCCTGTTAAGTCTGTGGAACAGTATAAACCAACGGCATGGCAATGACTGCATGGAATTTAAGAGTTTAGTTTCACTCCCCGTTACAATACGTTGGCGTCCACACTGCACTGAAAACGTGTCATACAAAATCTGAATCAAAACTCTTTTTATTGCTTCCATGAGGGTCCTACCGCACCCAGCTCAGAACGCTGGCTAACGTTCTCTCAAAGATCTCTCTGGTTAATTAAAAGTTCTTGCAGTAACGTTAGCAGAACTAAGGTTAATATATCTAAGGTTAAAATAACTAATATAACTAAGTTTATATATCATATATATCAAACACATGATTCTGTTGTTATTGGAACGTTTATAAAACAGTGCAGAAAAGTTTGAATAACGTTCTCATAACCAAGCAATAATGTTAACACAACATCTAAAAAAGCTGGACATTCCGATCTTTCCCAGAACATTCAAGACAACATTTTTAACGTTTTAGTAACTAACGGAAACGTTACAGAAATGTTAGCTGGGGAAAGCACTCAAACATACGTTGAGGGAGGCGGGATGGAATGTGGCAGCACTAAAGTTTTGGCTCGCAGGCGTAAACATCGCCAGCATGACACATCCTACAGGACCGCTCTAGTCACCGTGCATTATGGGTAACAAATTGCGGAGCAGAATGAAATCTCATTGTGTTCAGACATACTGTATGATATAACACCCAACAGCCCAGAGACGCCCATTCAATCACCCTTTGATTCTTCATAAGTACTTCCTGAGCAGTGCAGAACAAATGAACGCACGCAGCACAGCCACCTACACAGAGGTCAGATCATGAGTCATTCGAACCCGACCGTTTCTCTGATCCACTTTTTCCCTTTCATTTCTATTTCATTAGATCCCTCATTTCCAGCCATACAGACTCTTCAAATCTTTATTTTTCTCTAAGATGTCTCTCTCTCTCGCTCTGTCTCTCTCAATTGTTCTCTCAAGTGTCCTTTCATCTCTGTCGAATGCGCTGCGCATCACATGGCTAAACAATTTTGTGTCCTTTTGATTTTGTGTAAATGGGAACATGCAAACAAACAACAGCGCACACACGCAGCAGGCACATAACAATGTCTCATTTGGTCTGTTCTGTCGGTATGTATTTGTGGTTCCTCTCTGATTAAATAAAACAAGCTCGCTTGATCTGCCAGGAGTTTTTTGCCAGTGAAACAACCCTGATTAGTGCTGGTTTATCCAAGCTTGCCTAACCACTCAGCTAACAATTGTGGGGTGTAAGAACGTTTCACTTACGTTTCTATTAAGTAACAAAAAAGTTAAAGTGTTTTGAATGAACAATTTTTTAAATGTTGTATTAAAGTTCTTGATTTGTTATAAGAACATTATTTAAACATTTTGTAATTCTGTAACTTTTTTAAACATTCCAGTAACTACTGCAAGAACGTTTTTAGCGTTGAAAGAACTCTTACAGAGTGTTAGTCATCGTTCTGAGAAACGATGAGTTTTCTGTTAGCTAGGCAGAAACCACCAAATGATTTGTATTTGTACAGGAAGTCTATATGTGGAGTAAATCAGTTTGGGTTTTTTTATTGTACAGAATTCGCTACCTGATTCTACAAGGAAACGGTAAGCAGAGAGATACTGTAATTTAGTCTTACCGTCCACTCACGATGAAACAAGCCACGAGCAAGACCAAGAGCACGGCGCCACCGGCCACAGAGATCGCCAGAATAGTTTGATGGTTGGGGTCTCCGACTGCCAGCATATCTGAGAGACAGACAGAGAACTGCATGTTATAACATACAGTGTATTCTCTGAGGTTCTTTAGGGTGAAAGTTCACCACAGTTCTTGTATAATATCCATGGTTGAAGTCAGACCATACCCAGCTAACGGAACCTTTTTTAGAACATTGGCTAATGTTTTCCAAAATGTTACTGAGAAACATTCTTGCTGTAACACTAGTAGAATGTTTTTAACCTTATATATTATATATCAAAAACTCTATTTTAACAGTTTTTTAGGAAACATTATGGAAATGTTCTTACAACCTAAAATTGTCAGCTGGGTAGTAAACTCAGGCAGAAACATTGATGGTTCCTGAAGGTGGTTGGATCAGTGTACAGTATCTAAACAGTGCCTACAGATGTTTAGTCAACATTTTGTACAGTTACAATGGTAACTGTAGTACAGTACGGTAAACCATCATGTTTTATCACCCTATTTCTCCTATATTTACTGACACTGCTAACAGCGTGTGCTCTCACAAACAGAAACATACATTATTAATGTGTTTCTAGTACATCAACAAAATGAACGGATGTAAAATAAGCCAAATCTCTGGAGAAGACGCTGAAAAAAAATAAAAGATTTTAGAAAGCGTCTCTCTCTCTCTCTCTCTCTCATTATGCACACAGAATACTGCCGAGCACCATATGGTACAGAAACTATGAGACAGAAACAGCGGGGCATCTGCCGTCTCTCAGAAGATGCTCCTCACACTTCTGAGGAACACTGACAGAACATCCACACGTTCAGACTTCAAACGTTCCTGCAAAAGAGCAAACTGCAGCGCGCGAGTAGCGCTACCCGTCTCGGGGGGCTAATTGAGCACGTTCACATGTATGAATATTTCACTGCCTCTTTCCTCGCGCACAGCGGATCGGAAATTCAATCAGCTCTGTGTAAAGGAAATGGATGGAAACGACACAGGTTAGGGTTCGACCGAAAGCAAAGCCCATTACCACAGCGGCCTTGAAAATGTGAAAATATTCCACGGAGAACGTTAGGGGTGTGTAGGCACCTGCGCATTCTGACATTTCAAAGAGATCTATAACAAAAAAGACATTTTAGCTGCATTGTGATGATGCATAAAGCCAACGAGTGAAGGCTCTAAAAACTGCACTGTAAAGCTGTAATCCATAACTGCTTTAGGTTAAAAATGAACAAAATTGAGCAAGTACATGACAGATCAGCATTCAGAATGGTTACCCCTTACCCCAATTCACAACGATGTGTATAACAATTTACATTTCTTTTGTAAAAAATTTAAACTGTCAGTTCCGATTTTCCGGGAAATATTAATAATTGAAAAGTGTGTAAAGTAAGCTGCCATTTTATGTTTCAAACAGAGATGGCGATAGAGAGGCAAATGTTGAGGATGGCAGCTTTACTGTGGCATGATACATGCCTTTAAGTGGCTTCTTGCTTTTCTAAAATCAACATGTAAAATGACCCTGATGTTAAATAATTACATTTATTAACAATAGTCATCACAACAAACGATTCTTTGGCCAGGGCTATTAGCATAAACGCATGCTGCTCACAGTTGCAAAAGAATTTCGTGTGTAAATAACACAGAATTCTTGAATACTGAATTGACCTGCCGTCTCATATGTTTTTACAGCAACTGTCAGTGAACCAATCAGATTCCAGATCTACAACTATTCAGTTTGTAGACCAAGACCGAGACAAGAAACTCTGAAACAAAAGGTGATGAAGGTGTAGGACGAATAGTTTCACTCACCTTCATGACGTGTCTCCAACTCAATCTCCCCCCTGTAGTTGCCGTAGCCACCGTCTGTACGGGCTCGAACCCGGAACACATATGTGGTGCCTGGCTTGAGTCCGTCCACCGTCATGCTGTTAGATTTGGTCTTCAGGACTGTGTAGTTTTGATCTTGCTGGTTCTAAAGAGAGCAGGAACAAATTAAAGATGCTTCCAATAAAAGCCAATGTCTTGATTCGATCATCATCACGAGAACTCTTGCAGTCGTAAACGCAAGACCTGACCTTAGCGCTTCTTCTGTAATGGATCTGGTTCACATTCAGTAAAACAAATGAAGAGCTAAAGAACAAAGCATGCAGACAGGATTCACATCAGTCAATTAGCAGTTAGCTCAGATGGCTTCCCTGGAATTTAACGCGCATTCTCACATGTTCTAATGAAAGCAACAAAACAGCTGATTTAGCCAGTTTTTGGGAACAGTTTTTGGGAACAGTTTTTGGGAACAGTTTTTGGGAACAGTTTTTGGGAACAGTTTTTGGTCATCTTTCTAAAAGCTTTCTCATACGGTATATATCAAACCAAAAATGCTATTCTTCATTTTTTTTTTAAATACTACAAAATTAAAAGATTTTAAATAATGCTCTTATAACCATGCAATAATACGTCGAAAACATGGATTTTCGGAATTTTCCTAGAACACTTAAAATACATTTTTTACGTTATTTAATGAAAATGTTTGTGAAACGTTCTTGCAACATAACATTCTTAGCCAGGTAACAGCTTTTCAGCCTCCCAGTAACCGTAATTTACTCAGATAAATGATATCAGTTCTATTGACTGGAAACTGTCGCCTCATTGTCTGATTCCCACTGGCCAATCCTAAGAAAAATTCCATACAGCATGTTCATGTCAATATTTTACAATCATTGATATCTATTTGTTTTCCCTTCTGTTAATTCTTCACTAAAGAGGCACATCTCAGCTAACAGGGAACATTCTCAGAACGTTGGCTGACGTTCTCTAAATTATCTCTTGAAGTTATCAAAAAGTTCTAACAATAATGTTACTAGAACGTGTATAATGTTAGTGGAACGTTTTAATATCAAAAACGTTATTCTTAAGTTGTTTGTGGAATGTTGTAAAACATTACAGGATAAACATTTAAATAATTTTTTTTTAATAACAACGGTCAACAATAACATTAATTCAACATAAACCGGAAAACAAAACAGGATGTTTTTAGACATTTTTAACATTTTTGTTACTAATGGAAACATTGGGGAAACGTTCTTACAACCTAACATTGTTAGCTCAGGAGATCATTTTGCACTACTAGGCATCAGGTAGCATCTTGTCCTACTTTGTTTGCACAAGCTAAAATATAAGGAAACATGGGAGTCAATATTGTAGAATATGCATTACAGCACATATTATATTATATATATAATATTTATTTATATAATATTTCCCGTGGTGCTATTAAATCCAATATGAACCACACAGACAGCATCAAACGAATCACGGACACAGCAGCAGCCAAACCTGTCCATCTGTGCGCTCCATCTAAAAGCCACATAGCCCATAATCACCTGAATATATCATAATAATGACATGTCACTGTCTACCACACTGCCCAATAATGTGGTACAGGAAACCATCAACAAGGGACCTACGTGACTAACTGCATCATAACTGAATCACATTCATTTTAATTTATCACGTTCACACTGTATAAAAGGACTGAATTTGGATTGACCGCTTACACTGTGATTTTGCAAGTAACGAATTCTGATTTGGTTGTTCAGACAATGTGGTACAGTATTCGCTGTGTATCCACATTGGTTGCTATGGTAAGTATATCAAATCTGATTGGAGCGTTTTTTCCTAATTTAAAACCGATTTAAATTAGGTTTCAAACCACATATGATGTTTTAAATTGACATTAAAAACATCAACAATTGGATGTATAAATTGACACAAAAAGGGGATTTTGCCGTCCGTCTAAAAGTGTTTTTAACACTCTTCATAATGTCACACGTAAGAGTGAATCGTTTCGGAGAATAATGTCATCAGGCCAAAATGTCACAAGTCTGAAGGGTTTGGGAGGCACTGGACAGCCATAAATGTTAATTGGGACCAAACAGAGCCTGTCTGTGTGTTAACATTACAGCTTTTCCCGAGGGTCTGATAAACGTCAGTGTGTGCCATTCGTCCAATCAGGAACCACAAAGGGGCAAAAGGTCACAGAGATTATGTCGTTAGAGTGTGTTGAAGAAAGACCAAAGCTACTAACCTTTTCATAATAGGTGACCTCATATTCCACCACGGCCCCATCAGACGGTTCTGGGCCCTGCCATGCCAACGTTACACTGTCGGTTCCCTTCCTTTCCTTTAAGACGACACTTACTGAAAGAGGGAGAGAGAGGATGATGATAAATCGAGATTGATCTTCTTTGTAAAAGAGAGGGATTAATTGCACTTCTAATTAAAGCGTACCAGAGGTCTGGCGGGGCACGAGAACGTCTCTTTTTTGGGAGTGATAAATTATTCTGCGCGTGCAGTGCGAGTAATTTTCACCCGTACTTCAGAGCTGGCAAAGAGCCAGAGCACCTCATATTTTCTATTCGTGTGATGGTGGTGTTTTCACCGACCCTGAGCCGACGGAAGAACAGAGGTGCTAATGATGGTGTCAGATTGTGAGTACAAACGAGGGCCTCCCGTTTCGGGCCTCGGCAGTCGGTGATGAATGAAGGAGCTGACGTTTCCATCTTTAATGAGCTGTGTGCGGGAAACGTAAAAGTCTGAAGTGTGCAGAACTGTGATCTGCCTGGCGGCGCTTACGCAGTGACACTCTGAGCTACAGTAGACAAACAAACACTCCCATAGTGAGAAACAAACAGCCGTGCTGATCCTTCAACATTTGTTTGTGTCACGGACAAACACGTGGCTTTAACTCACTGTAATGAGTGGAGAAGTGACTCGAAATATCTTCTAAAACAGGGAACGCGACACGTGTGTATCACGGTTTAGTGTGTAACGGTATGCAGCAGATGTTTTGGATAAAACACACAATGCGTTTACATTGCGTTTACATTTGAATACAATGTGAAACTGTATTAAAACAGTTCTTTCATTCAGATTGCATTCTGTCTCTCCTTTTTGAAGTCACAGATCTGTCAGCTCTGTTTGATGCATTCAGCTGCCTGTATGTCACTCCACCATCTGCATGTAAATTAAATTATCCGTCTGCCGTCAGTCACACACCTGCTGATTTAAAAAACGTGTGTCGAAACGTTCCTGTGTATCCTTGTCACGGAAAACATGCAAATACAAGCACTACATCATTCCAGAGCCCTCTCGACACACTGCGAAATGACTCTTGAATATTTCAACCAGTGTAGACCAGAGGCCAAGCACTCGAAATGTAGGCCAATCACGGTTGCGCACACCTCGAGCTGTCCCCGCCTCCAGTGACGTTACCAGGGTTACAGCACTGTCAGATCTCATAAGAGTGAGAGGCTGTTGATCTAGGCATCCCGGGTGAGTCTTCTTCTGGACTCTCTCTCTCTCGCTCACTCGTTCTGTGCTGATGAGGTGCTGAATCATACTAAATCACAGAAGGAGAGAGCGAGTCTCTTCCCTCAACCAATCACAGGCTTCCAGGCATAAATGGAGTGAGGGTTCAAAGGTCATGTGAGATATAATAGAACGTACTTAAAGCTCAGCGTGCGATCGTGACTAAAGCCTTGGAGATTTAAAAGCGGGGGCGAGAATATGCACAACATAAAGATGTTTAAAGACGCTAAAGGACACTTGAGCGCTACACAATTCCACAACTCTGCTTGGACTGATATAAAAACTGAAAAAAGGAAATATTGTATTTCCTTGTCAAATTTAGTGGCTTCTTAACATCCAACCCAAGGAACAGGGAACATTCTCAGAATGCTGGCTAATGTTCTCCAAAGTTCATTCTAAGTTATCAAAAAAACGTTCTTGCATTAATGTTAATAAAAAGTTTCTTAAATGTTATGTATCATTTATATAAAAAAAAATTGTGCTGTAATATTTAGTGGCGCATTTTTTAAATATTACAGTTAGAAAAGTTTGAATAATGTTCCAATAACCAAGCAAAAGCATTAATAAAACTTTTAAAAAAAACTGGACATTTGAATGTACCTAGAACTTTCAAAATAACATTTTAATGTTTTTGTTGCCTAATGGAAACATTACAGAAACATTCTTACAACCTCACATTATGTTTAGCTTGACATCTCTCTTGGAGAACACATCTTACCTGTCTGGCTGGTGGTGACGTTCACCGACACCAGCTGACGAGGACTGGGGCTGAGGTCCGACACTCCATTGAGGGCTTCTATACTGAAGGTGTAGTTGGTGTGCGGCTGCAGGTCTGTGACCTGAACTCTGGGGTGCGTCAAGCCGAACTGTCTCGGGTTGAAGTGCGGACCGCTTCCGCAGGGAACGCATCTCTCTCCGCCTCGTCCCGTTTCTCCTGAGCACTTCCTGCAGTGAACGCTGTAGGTGACGTCTCCACGGCCACCATTTTCACGAGGAGGACCCCACTCCAGGGTCACCGCCGTCTCGTTCGCCATGGAAACAGGGTTGCCGGGCGCGGAGGGAGGTCCTGATGAGCACGGACACAAATAAAGGAATTGAAACCTTATATAGCATGATCACACCGTATAACAACATAACCTAACAAACCATAATGAAACTATTCTTTATACAAATAATGAACAAACACAGCATAGCAAACAGTATGTGACTCCTTCCTGCTTTAGTTTATGCTAACATTTAGGGAACTTTGCTTACGTGTGCAGGGCATTGAACGGGGGTCCATCTCAGCTCTGTAGAAGCCCCTCTCACACACACACTCAGATGCTTTGTCCTGATGCGAATAGCTGTGCGGAGGACATTTCACACAGTACGCATCCATGGCAGAGGCCTTATAGAATCCTGACCGGCATGCTGTCAAAGAGAAAATACGCTTTATTATTAAAGCTGCCATCTGTAACGTTTGCCTCTCTATCGCCATCTCTGGCTGAACCATAAAGTTGCAGGTTAATTTATGTGCTTTTCATTACGTCTGTTAAAGAACAAACGAAGCTAAACTGAAATTTTTGGACTTTTTGGGAGACAACTTTCCTGGGAGATCGGACCCGACTTAAATTTTAAATTATTATTATAAACTTACTGCTGTAAACCGAGGTAAAGTATCTGTCATGTATTTGCTCAATAACTGACTCTTTCATTTTTTAATCAAAGCAGTTTTAAGTGTTTAAGTGGGTGCACACATAATGTACCATAACCACAGAGAAAGTTCTATAACAATCTATAACCTATACCTCATTTGAATTGGTCTTTTTGCAATTAAGGGGAACACATGATTTATTTTATGAAAGCCAAAGCGTTTGATGTATTATGTCGATATACTGTAACATTCGCTGAAAGCTGCATTCAGAAAAGTTACATACAGAAGTGGTAAAGGTGAAACTCATGGGCAGCGCTCTGACATGTACTGCAACTGCTCCTCCAGCTATTCCCTCTCTGTACTTAAAAGGCCAAAAATATAACTTTAAAAAAGACTATAAAAACAGAAACATCAAGAGTTAAGAGCAAACGCCAAGAGACAAAAAAACTAAGATGAGAGATCAAAACAAAAAAGAACAGAAGAGACAAAACTAAAAGCGAGACGAGATGAGATGAGAGGAAACGAGAGGAGGAGATGAGGAGCTGGGATGATGTTTTCTGAGGGAGGTTTCCCTTCGGTTCTCGTCAGATTCTTCATTGAGGCATGAACATTCCTCCACAGCATTAGGCTGACTGGAGGCACGTGCGGTCGTGTTTGTGTGTGTGAGGTCTGAGCTGTGTTTGAGTCTGTGATTGGTGTATGTGCATTAGAGCACTTCCCCTCAGAGACGCCGCGCCAGACTCCCATGTTGCCCCTGAACTAAAAGCAAACCCTGTATTTCTGCAAACACATCGCAAACATGTCAGGTCTGATCAGACACAGCACAATGCCTCCAACATATTTCCCTTAAAGATGAAAAGAGAGAGAGAGAGATAGAGAGAGGCTTTTTACAAGCATCTAATACTGAACTCCTTTGGAAGGAGGGCAATGTTTGGAAGCAGTTATAGATTAATTTTAGTTTTGAAAGGTGTCGCTTGACGTTTAGCTACAGTACGTCACACAGCGATTTTGCACTGAAATTAACACAGACCCAGCTAATGCTCTCAGAACACTGTTGTCTCAAAGTTATCTAAAAAAACGTTCTCGTAGAAAGTCTTACTAGAAAGTTTTTAACATTATGTATCATATATACATCAAAAAAGTTGTAAGTGGAATGTTTAAAAATGTTACAGACTTTTATAAAGTTTGACTAGCATTCCAATAATTAAGCGATAATGTTAATACAATGTCTACAAAACTGGACATTTTGATCCGTTCACATTTTTAACGTTTCTGTTAACTAACAGAATCATTAGGGAAACATTTCTACAACCTAACATTGTTAGCTCGGTGATCATTTTGCGCTACAAGGCATCAGGCAGCTAAAATATAAGGCGCTACAATGCTTAGGTGTCAATATTGTAGAATATGCATTACAGCACATGCCTTATAATTTACACTCCCAGACACATCCATCTACAGTAGTCCATTAATCAATGCTCTGATTTACTAGCACCAAATTAGCATTAATTAAGACTGAACATCAATAAAACAGCTGTCAATCTTGATTCATTCATCAACATCTTCAGCTGCGGTTTATTGCTACACTGTATGAAGCGATGTGGAAGAGGTCACAAGAGGTCACAACATAAGTGTGTCATGTCACACATGACACGTGTGTGTGTGTGTGTGTGTGTGTAAATTATTTAAATAACATAGGTACACAGGCAGAAATGTCAAAGATTTCACTACATCTAAAGCCATTTGCACAGATACACACACACACACAAACGAGCGTGTCTTAATAACGAGGAGACCCTCGCTGCAGGAGATCAGCCTGAGAGATTAAAACAAACACAAATTTACATTCCAAAAGCTTTCACTTCAGTCCGGGCCATTTCAGAGCACTAGAATTAATTCTGTTAGAAGGTTGTTGAGTTTTTTCACTGTTCCATTGTGACTGAATCCCTCCTCTCTCGCACACTAACTGTATTATGTTATCTAGCTTGTTCCCCTTTTAATTTTGGCCTTCATAATCCACATGGCTATAAATGCTGCCACTGCATTCCGGGGGAAAGCTTACAGCCCAGTTCAGTTGTGTGTCAATGTGTGTATGCACTCAGATACAGTATACGCCCAGATGAGGGTACACACATATACACACACTTTTTCCCCCCATATGTCTATACCGCTGCTCTGACTAAGGCCTTGTTATAACCGGCTTACTGAATTTTGGCAAAAAAAAGCTATAATTAAAAAATAATTGTACTCACTGACCTCAATTATTCTTGGTTTGAACACACAGCACCTCTGATCTCAAGGCTGTTAGGTAATGTTATGCTGCTCAAAACACAGAGTCCAGTGTATAAAACTAAGAGCTGTGGTCCACACATCTCAGACACTGTGGTGGTTGTTTTTTATCACCTCTGGTGGTCAGTCTGTAGTAAGGTGGTCAGTCCCTGTGGTGTTCTGGAACCATGACTGAATTAAAACTGTGTGTATGTGTGTGTTTAAATTGCGGTTTTGCCACATCCCAGTTTTCGCTGCCAAACCAGAAAGCCCTTGGAAATGCTGGCTTTGTGTGGAGCCCAACTGGTCTGACATCCCAACGCCAGCGCCTGGCAACACGGCAAACTGTGACTACGACTGCCAACTCCAAACGAGAGAACATCTAAGGATGTGGGAACATTGTGCTGAAGGATCAATTCAGGAGAGCAATTTGCCTCCGAGCGGAGAACCGAGAGCACCAGATTAATTGGTCATAATTTCAGTCAGAAACCATTAGACCCTCCGAGCTGAAAACATCCACCAGCAAGGTGAGACTTTCTATAACGAGGACTCAAACAAAACGAGCATTAGATGGACAGACTTCCTGTTAAAAGACCAACTTCCATCTTTCCATCCAGGCCAGTGCATGCTGGTTAGGTGCTGAACGATTTCAGGTTGCAGGAACGTTTCCCTAATGTTTCCATTATGTAACAAAACCGTTAAAAATTTTATTTTGATAAGTTGCAGTAACATTCACAATGTCCAGTTTTTTTAGACACTAAATTAGCATTACTGATTGAATATATACGTTTTTAAAACGTAACCACATCTTATGAGATTGCAGCCCTTCACTGAGAGCAAACAGACGACAAGCGACGAGGAATCATGGAAGTCAGAGATCTAAGATGGCTACAGTATTAAATATTTACATCAGTGTGACTGATGTCCCCTCAAGTCAAGATAATCAATAGCTTTTATATGCGATACCTCCAGACAAACAGCAGCAGCGTCATGGGACTATGAAGGAAGAAAAGCAAGTGAGGGAAAAATGAGCAGCAGAGAGCTTGTATATTTTTTTCTCCTGCGAGGCAGAAGATGAGAGACGTGTTTGGAGAGCTCCGGTCCGCTGGGAACGAGTGGTGGCTGTTAGTGTATTTTTTATTCTGTCTGCAGTGTTTGGCTCGCATTGAATGAAGCAGATCAATAGACATCATCCCAGCACCTGAATCCCAGCACCCCATCCTAAAGCAGAAAGCTGAGATGATCTTCAGTACAAGCATATTATCTCCATCAAACGGAGAACAAATGGAGACGTTTGCATAAATCTCCCACAACAAACAGTACAGCCCCAGAGTTTTTGTAGAGAGCTCGATGTTGTCTCACACTAGCCTCAGATTTGCCAAGATACCAACATTTATAAATCAGACATTTTAATTTAAGCTCAAATTCTCATCAGATTTTCTCGAGATCACACTGTATGAACTTTACCATCCACATCGGTTTAAAAAGGCACCATAGAATCATAATACACTATAAACGACAGACCTTCTCTGATGATGTCATTCTGACAGTGTAGGCGGGGCCAGAGTCATTAACCCCTCCCCTCCAACAGTCAGTCTGCTGTGATCTTTAAAACGCATATTTTTTAAAGCCACAGTCATCAATTCCCAGTGGAAAAAAAAACAAGCCACACCCTCAATTTTTTGTTTTACTTTGAATTAGTTTATACTCCGTTACCAATTATATTCATTTGGTAAGCACTTTTAGGATAAACATGTGAGACTAAGCTGATACTTCAGTGAGACATAACTTCATCATAACTCTCCTGAGCTATATTTCTTTTCTGGGTTATCACGGGACAAAAACACCATCCAAATCCATCTCTGTGCCACTCCATCACCACTGTATCTCTGTTTTCTTATATCTGCAGACCCTACAAATGACACAATTCTGTGTAAAACTGAATCAGAAAACTGTATCTAGTCATTCCAAAAAGACGACAAGCTCACCAGTCTTCGGCTAACAAGATGAAGGGAGTTTTTCCTCAGATATAAGAACCGACAGGAATTGTTTTTCTCCCCTGAGGGAAACAGTGAGAAAGGGACAGTGACATTTTTGCTTCTAGCATTTCGGTGGGTTTTCAATTTAGCCGAATCGCTATTCATAAAAAAGAGGGTTGTGTTGCTAAGGTGGGCGAGTGGCGGCCACAGGATCCTGTCCCCACACAGCATTCTGTTACCTAAGGAGAGAGGCTTATGTACTAGTTTCCATGGCAACATAATTCCAAAACGCTTTCTTCGTTGAGTGCGACTCAAGAAGGAAGTAGTACAGCCTCAGAGAGATTTATAAGCAAAGTAGTTCATCAACACATGACCAAAGACTTGAGGAAGACTCTTGAAAATTGTAACACATTGCTTCATTTCAAACACTCTCATTTTCTCTTAATTCTCACAGTCAGCCTTTAGAGCAAACAATTCTTGTGCTTGGCCTTCAAACCGATGAATGCGGCCGTCTCCAGGCATTAAAACGCTTGCGTTAATTCATCTACTCACGATTTTTACTTTTAGTCAGCCCTAAACTCATTTGAAGATAATTACAACAGAAATTGTAAGACATGAGAACTGATGGTCCACCTAAACACAAACTTTGGCTAATGTTCCCTTTAAGTTATAAAAAAGCTTCTTGCAATAACATTTTATAGACTGTTTATATCTAAAACATTATTCTTAAGTTGTTAGTAGTGACATTTCAGAATTAAAAAATGTTTAAATAGCATTCTCATAACCAAGCAACAATGGTAATACGACACCTATAAACTGGACGTTTCTAGAACTTTTAAAATAACATTTTTTAATGTTTTTGTTACTTAAGGAAATGTTACGGAAACGTTCCTACAACCTAACCCTGTTAGCTGGGTTGTTACAAGGTTATAGTCTCTACTGACATCAAAATAAAGTCTTACTCAACTGACAACAAACTTCCGTAATACATCCATTTTGAAGCCGTTTTTTTCCATCTCTTTGGACCTACGGAACCCTTTGACCTAAAAATAAAAAGGGTTCTTCACAGTAGGAGAACCTGATCTCGTCTACAGAAGTGAGAATGTTCTGGTGATTATAGCGTTATATTGATTTTGCGTCCGGTTGCACAGTAGAGACTCTTTAAAGTCTTTTCAGCCATTTTTACCCTGACCATTCGGTAATGTGGCATTGATTTCTGAGGAGGGTGGGAGAACCAACTGATCCAGGCTGGCGAGGGAGGCGACTGGAGGATGGCAGATCCAGACTGTCCTCCGAGCGCACCCGCTGGGAACCAAACTAGGAGGCCTCAATATTTTCACAGACATGAGCACTGGAATCGGCTTGTTTCTTGCCTGAAGCACATTTTATCCCCAAAACACGTAGACCATCAGGAGAATTGAGACCTGAGGCCATTTTAGATATTACATCGCATTTCATGCGCGAACCTGTAAATCAGAGGTCAAACATTTTATCTTTTGCAATAATCGTGGAAAAATGGCTGCGCAAAACTCACACGCGTGCCGTGGACGTGAGAAACAGCCGACCATCTCCCACAGAAGTGTCAGCAGAGGCTATAAACCTCCTCACTGCTGGATTTCTCCTTTGTCTCAATCTGCTCTCGACCTCCCAAGAGTGCCCTTTCTGTCCGAAGGCTATTTCTCTCCTTCCATCCATCATGCACAGAATGACAGATCCAATCTTCCAGGCTTTGGTGGAACGTGTAGCTAGAACAGCCCATCAGCCGCGCTGGCATATAACCTCCACTTGAGCAGGAGACAAAACGCCCGTTTGATCCCATGAAACAACTGGAACAACGTGGACGACTTTATCATCACCTGAAAGCAGAGCTCCTCACTTTTCCTTCATGGGTTCCGACATCGATTTCCACTACAGCAGATTTTTCACTTATGAAAGATACAATTTTACAGCCTACAGACGAAATGCCAAAAAGCACTTTTATGAAATACTTCGATTTTGACATTCTTAACAATATGACATATGGTGGTTACTTAGCGTGTTTCGATAGCGTTCTAAAATGTTGTTAGCACGTTACCAAGCAGTTGCTAGACTGTTCTAGGTCGCCACGCCCATGCTGGGTGGTTGCCACGGTGTTCTGGCTGGTTGCTAGGGCGTTGCTAAGGTGTTTTTCTACGTCAGCCAGGTCACAGGAAACGTACTTGCTACGGCACTAATAATAACGCACAGTTATTATGCTCAACATTTATTTCATCTCAGAAATAAAGCAGTGCACTCGAGGAACGTCATGTTTGGACCGGGTTCAAGTTCTTCACGAGCTCGCGGTGCTTCAGCTCAATACTTCAGTTCTGTCAGAGACTCTATAATCATCAGGGGTGAAATGAAAAGCAGGTGTGTTTGGAGAGCAGCGGTTTCAGTGTTATTTCAGTGGATTGAGCTACAGAGAAGATCGCCGGGCGCCTCCGACCGCAACTCTTGGGTGGAGAACTATAAAAAAGAGATTATCCATACATGTGAAAGAGCAGCAATGAAAACAGATTTTCGTCTGCGTACTGAGCGGGCAAACGCGCTACAGCTCGGCTGTATCCATTTACAATCACAGGAGGATAAAAGGCGACCTCAGTGTTTCCAGACTGATGTACTGTATTATTTCTGAACATACTGTAGAACGGTCATTAAAATAACCGATATTACATCTCAATTACACCAGCGTTTTGAACACTCCTAAATAAAAAAAATCTCTCTTTTCATTATAAAATCTATTCACATGAACGTATCGGAACACGGAATCGGAATATATTAGAATACATCCCAAAAGTGTAGAGTAGCTCCAACAGAATCCAAGAGTACATTGTAAGTAAATTGTGATTTAAGTGAAAACTGTGGGTCGATAATAGAAATCCAGATTTGCATTCGGGATTTTGTGAGGTTGTTCTGGTCTGTAATCACATGACTTTAAACCAGCCAGCGTCAGACTCTGAGTCACTGGTTCCTGTTTAAAAATGGTCTCTTGTTTTATTGATAGTGGTTCAATTGCCTCATATATTTGCAAATGCTCTTGACTTTAAATCTCATCTCTCCCGCGACTCTGTCTGCTTTAAATGTTTAAGTTACCTTTAATAAACACAAATATCCACAACAAATTCAATATGAAACATCCGATTTTTAACAATAAGACCAGAAACATGCATTAGGACAGTGAAACATTATGATTTCATGTTGACTTTAAATATTAGACTAGTGGATGGTTTCTCCTGGTCACAAGCCCCTCTTGTCATCTGCAGCTCCGCAGATAAATTATTGAGAGATTTTTGTAAAAGAAAAAAAAGCCGTCGGACTGCCGGATTCCACACGTGAAGGTGCTGACACGTGTCACCCTCCTCAACACACACACACACATACTAAAGAAATACATCTAGGCACCTTTGGAATCTAGGCATAATTTTGGAAAAGTAACTGTTGAATTTGGATGAACAACACTGAGGCAACATAAGCATCAGATGCATCTCAACACAAACTACGTCCGATATTCTAAATGCGTTGACATGACGACGTAACACCGACATGTCATTTTGGATATGCCTTCACCATTAATAACATGTAGAATGTTAATATTTTGTAGCTATACTTCTGAAACGGTGTATAATGTTTATAGGCTGCCTGCGTTTAATTCTATTGTAAGTGTCTGAAACTAAACTACGAAACACGCAAAACATTAATAAATGCATCCTGCAGACAGGAGACGCACCCTCATGAGTAAACGAGTTCTGTTAGCTGTCAATATCGCTGTATAATTGATGGTGATGTGTTTTAACTGCTGTGGAAACGGTATTCCTGCTCTAGTTTCCTCTACAGGGGTCCACACCCAAGAGCCAGAAGTCAGAGACAGACCCCATCGACTACATCTGGTAGCCATCGTGAAGTTCTCCACTGTACTGATGTTTGAGACTCTAATCTCAAATCTCCAAAAGCCTTCCAACATCTGAAAACACTCACAAAGGAGTCGCCCTCAATTTGATGCCAGCTATGTAGCATGTAATCGTCATTACCGATGGCACCCCTTGAATTCTGGCAGCGTTCGTTTCGGGCGCCATGTTTATTTTACTCGCTCGCTGGATCCCAGCACGGCATCGATGCTAAGCTGTAACACGCTTTACGGTTTCCACCGGGACAGTCGCTCGGAAAGGAAAGCGAGTATCGCAGATTATGTGTGTTGTGACAGTTGTGTATTTCAGACTGGCGTTTTACTACATGTTTGCTATCAGGCTGCTAAAGTTATTGATTCCAGCAGGAGCTGGAGACACAGAGATGAGCAGATGATAGTATGATGGGGAGATGACTGTCTGTCAACAGCTAATTAGCAAGATCCCAGCTAACAGGAAACGTTCTCAGAATGATGGCTAACATCGTTAAAGTTCTCTCAAAGTTAGCGAAAACATTCTCGCAGTAACGTTAGTCAAACTTCTTTAACTTTAAAACGTTACAGAATGACTAGAATAAAAAGTCTGAAAAATGTTCTTATAACCAAGCAACAACGTTAATATAACGTCTAAAGGATGTCTTGAACATTCCTACAACATTTTAAAATAATGTTATGGAAACGTTCGTACAACCTAAAATTGTTAGTTGGAACCTAAAATTGTAAGTTGGAACGTGTCTTTATGAGTAACAGGCACATACTGTATACTGTCAGCTTAGATGCACCGACCCATTTCCTTAGCATTACGTTTTTCACATTTTAATAAACGTATTTAAATTATTAATACAACTAAACTACTACATACACATTCTTGGCACTCTCCAAACGTCATGAGGTCTTCATCTGGGATTTTAAAGAGGAGATCCTTTGCTGGCTGCTATTCCACACTATTTGGTCCAGCTCGTCCATTTTAAGAGAAAGCTTCGGAAAGAATTTGCCTACAAAAATAATTTCACGCATTGATCATTTAGATCGGAGGTTTCAAAGCTCAGGAGAAACTAAACGTGTCAAATGAGTCCAAACTGGTAGCTCATCCATAGAAATGCATGTTCCAAAAATAATAACTTATCAGGGGTAAATGAAACACTATTGCAGATCTCTCACGTTTAAAAATATCTGTTTTGGCCAGATCAAGCTGCCTGCTTGGAAGAACTTACGCTAAATGTAAGTTCACGCTCGCACTTCCAAACTGGCAAAGAGCAGCTAGCAGATAACTAGCAAATTACCACTGAGGCCTTACAACATACTGGGATGAGAAAAGATCAAGACAAACATATGCTGTATGTCACTGTGTATATATATTTATTAAGTCTTCCTTTAGCTCCATTGGTAGAGCATTGTGTTAGTGCAAAGGTCATGGGTTTGATTCCCAGGGAACACATACTAATTAATACGTATACACATATATATATACATATGTATAATATATATATATATATATATATATATATACTCTTCTTATATGCTCCTTTATAATTTGCTGATGTCCAATCACCATTTAGCCAACAAAAGCTGTTTTACTGTTGGGTTGGAGCTGATCAGTGACTGTGTCCAAGTTCTAGCAGAACATTAACCCCTGCAGCTCCACCATCATGCTGTCATCCAGCGGCGACCGTCACGTGCTGAAGATTACACATGTGGAAACCCATCCAAAGCTCTTAGTGTGCGATTAACTGACTATAAAGCCCAACAGCACACGCAAGTGGAAATCTGATGTTTCTTAACAGTGTTAAACTCTCTCATCCACACTCCTACATTTGGTTTAAAAAATCCTGAGGCACAAGATCTCACACGGACCATCGTCGCTTGAAGCCACTCCTGCTGTGAATCTCCACCAGGGTTCTGACAAGCTCATGACCCACTTTCCCAGCTCAAATCCTGTGGACACAGACACTCCAGAGCTCCTCACAGTGAGATTACCGCCACAAAGAGCTCATTTCTGCCGCTCCCACCCCAATGAAAAGATCTCTATTCAAACAACAGTGTGAGCTTAACGCTGTAGAAAACACACATCAGGAGAACGCCAGAGTACCCAACTCCAGCTGGCATGATAACAGCCGGGGGGCCATTGGGTCGGACCCCAACACAAACCCCAAACTCAAAGACTAGTGTGCTCCAACGAACCACTCAGACGCCATTAAAACCCAACAAAAGAGCTGTGATTGAACATCAGAGTGCTTGAGTCGGGGAGATACGGGTGAGAATGAGCAGCGCCTGTGAGAGCACTCACACAAGAGGGTTTATATCAGAAAGCAGTTGTGAGGACACAATCGAATCCTGGAAGGTTAAGCGAGGATATGGAGGATGATGAAGGTGTGAAGATGGAGGAATCTGTGAGGGGTTTGTTGAGAAACATTGCAGAGCCGAAGCGAAAGAGAGAAAAGAATGACAGAGATAAATGTAAGAGGCAGGTCACTGAGCCGAGGTTGTGGGAGAAGATGTAGCTCAACCGCGCCGTCTCTATCATTAACAACTGTCTTTCTGAGAGAGAGAGAGAGAGCAAAAGAGAGGGAGAGAGACAGAGTGCAAAAGAGAGGGGGAGAGACATTTACATTTACATTTACATTTAGGCATTTGGCAGACGCTTTTATCCAAAGCGACTTACATTGCATTATACTATACATTGATTCTAAGTATGTGCAATCCCTGGGATCGAACCCATGACCTTGGCGTTGTTAACGCCATGCTCTAACCACTGAGCTACAGGAAAGCGTATTAAACGTTTTGAAAACGCTCCCTGTTAGCTGAGATTACATTTACATTTAGGCATTTGGCAGACGCTTTTATCCAGAGCGACTTACATTGCATTATACTACACATTGATCACTATACATTGAGTATGTTGCAATCCCTGGGATCGAACCCATGACCTTGGCGTTGTTAACGCCATGCTCTAACCACTGAGCTACAGGAAAGCTCAGTGGAGAGACAGAGAGAGAGAGTGCAAAAGAGAGGGGGGAGAGAAAGAGAAAGCAAAAGAGAGGTGGAGAGACAGAGAGAGAGAGTGCAAACGAGAGGGGGAAGGGAAAAAGAAAGAGAGAGAGCAAACGAGAAAGGGTAGAGACAGAGAGAAGGAGAGAGAGAGAGCAAAAGAGAGGGGGGAGAG
>JAZGTJ010006575.1:0-24636 GCA_036877575.1 Botia almorhae | reverse complement strand
AAAGCAGACATGCTAATTTTTCTGAAGAAGAACTGTTGAGTGATTTCATTGCTGTGAAAAGTGTCACAAACATCCTGAAAAAATAAAAACAAAGTTTCTCTGAATTTGTGTTATGTAATCTTGTTAAAGTATATTTCTTGAAATAAAAGTATCGAAAAAAGTATCATTCGGAACCGGTATCGAATTCAGGGTATCGGTATCGGAATCGGTATCGAAAATTTTGGAACGATACCCAGCCCTAGTTAGTACTGGTTTATACCACATCCAATTATTTATTGTCTGTCCCCTTCTCAGTTTTTTTGATTATTATTAACAAATATTAACAGATACAACTTTTGGATTTAAAAATATTAGTACATGAAGATGTTAACATCTAGATTTATAAATGCTGTATTGTTTATAAGTATTGTTCGTATATAAGTATTGTTCATTGATAGTTAACTAATGTTAACAAATAAAATGTTAACATGTGACCAAATACAATATATTTTCAGAGCTGTTAAGCTTCACATTTGACTTGTATCTGAAGGCAGGAGCATTAAAAGATTAATGTTATCAGTCACATTCGCACATCTGTCGCTCTTTAAAGTGTTTAAGGGACGGAATGTCTGTCGAAGAGATGTTTCTTTAAGTGGACCATGTTGGCTCTTTTGCTCTACGTTAATTTTAAATATCATTTACAGACAGGCTTTGTCCGTGTGCTTACGTAAGCAAAATGACACAAGTGCTTTTATTTGCCACCATTAAAGCTGCAGTGTGTATGAGATGAAAGTTTGACACACACAGTGTGAATGAAGGGAACGCTGTGCACACACACTGCCCTGCTGTAATGTAAAACAGAAAATACGTCTCTTATTAAATAACTGTCGTTCTTATTTACTTAGACCTGTCAAGTACCAGGACTAATTAAATGTGAAAGAGTACCGTTTTTAACAGCAGGGGCTTGTGATAATTTTCTAGTATCGGTATACTGTACAACACTTGAAGATAAAAGCACAAACGCATACATGTAAACACCAGATGTTGAGATTGATGGTCTGGTTGGTATATGCTAAAAGGATGCAAGGAGCAAATTAGGATACACACATCACTCTAAATTAATAAAAAATGAAATAAGCAGAAGTTACTTGGTATGTCACGATTCCAGAGGCCTCAATGACTAAAAATCCTACAATCTTACAAAAAAAAGAAAGCAGGTAATAAAAAACAAACACACACATTATTGGTATTGACAATTTTCTCTGACTGCAGGGAGTCTACTATAAGCCAGTGTGCTACACAGGAAGCAGTATCACACTACCATTTATTGAATGAGCTAAGGATGAATCAACGCTCCTCTGTAAACCTGCAGGAAACGCTCTCCAAGCAAGGCCTCGTTTTCCCTTCTTATGCTGTGACCACACCAGAGGAAAAAACAGACGGAAGCAATTGATCTCCGTTGCTTCCCGTTCCTGGGACACGTCTCACTATATTAGCCGTATTAGCAGTCCAGATGGTATTGCATACAAACACTGATCATAAAGAACCGGGTGATTACACACTGCAATGATTAGCTTTTCTTACATTTTGATGTTCCTCTGTTTTCCGGTGTTGCATGAACACAGTTGGCTGCTGTCTGCCCTACGACAATACAGTTTAGCAACGCATGACAAGTGGCAAGATCTCACATTAAAAAAATACAAAGCAAATTACCATAAATCTTGCGATATCTTGTTCTCACAGGCTGATCCTATGAGAAAGAAGTGAGACCTTTCTGACTTAACCACACTTATTTCACTCTTCCTCTGACTGCTTCATGTGAAGTGCATCTCAATCAAGCTACTGATTAGTGATGAGAGTTGAGACTCGCAGGAGTTATGATTGAGGTCCCCCTAGAGCCATCTCTCAGAAATTATTTTGCCCTAAAAATGCAATTAGAAGCAGGGTGGCAAGTGGGGTGGCTGCAGCCCTGGCTCCGCACCTAGTCGCATACAGCCCACTTTGCTGCATCTCTTATGCGTGTGTGTAAGAGACGCGTGGAAGCTAAAGTGACATTGGTGGAGGGAAGAGGATTTAGGTTGTTTTGAGAGGTGTAAAAATATCATTTTTTTTCATTTTTAAACTGTGGCGGAACAAATTAGACTACGATGTTCCCCCACAGGTAATGAATGGGAAACAATGCTTTTCAGTAAAGCACATAGGGAGATGATTTTGGGATTTCCTGAACTGATATTGATTCATTAAATTGAAGATCAATTAAAACTGGAGAATCAAAATTTTATCCAGGCCTAAAAATCACTTTACCCCAGACTGCCCTTGCATATCAAGCCCACCCCTGGCCCATGATTTTCACACACATTCTTGTAGAATGACAGAGAAAGCCAGTCTTAGCCGCTGAGAGCAATGTTTTCCTCTTTATCCTCCCCGCACAGCCATGACTAAGCCTGCTGGAATTCCTGCCTAATTATATGCCCACTTAAAGGGACTGATTCCTCTCTTCCCGACTGCTCTGCCGACGCCACACGCAGACAGCCTGATGGCAGATGATTCAACATGCCTGAGCGGAGTGGGGCTGTAACTTCACAAACAGGACTCAACAGAGGCCTGGAAAACACTAGACGAGGAAATCTCAAGCAATCAGGTCATGTTTCACCCTTAAAAATGACAGAATATTAATAAATTATTAAAAAGAATACAGTAGTTAACAGCAATTATAACTGTTACTGTATTGTTATTTTAGATATTGTATTATATTACAGTATAAGAAATAAGGCCTATTTTATTAACTATTATATTATATTGTTTTTTTTAAATCAGAATAATCAGATTTATAGCAGCATAAATACTAGCCCAAATGTCCTACATTACTGTAATATGAATACAATGTTTAACCTGCATTATGGTTTTTTGAATTGGGGGTAAAATATGCTTAATCAATATAAAAATATTGTCAATGTAAAAGAAATGTTCCCAGACATTCGAGACATTTCTTTTGACCACTAGCACGCAGCAATACACTCATGCAACTGACACCTACTGCTGGCATAACCTTAGGTGCATGCTATTCCTATCTAGAATTCACTGCCATTATCATAGAATAATGTCTGACAAACATGTGACCTCAAGAAATTCGGCAAGATACAGCCATGGCCAGACAGTATCTTTGACCTTAACTTTGCTGAAGGAGCCCTGTTACAGACACAATTGTATGGTAAAAGAGATACACTGTACGCCGAGGTTAATGAAGTATGTGGGGAGGCAGTATACAAAGAGGAAGTCTTACTATTGTGCTGCCCGGCCAGGCAGAAACCCAGCCTTTACATGTGGGTAGATAAATGGGCGGTAATTAAAACAAGGCCCTCATTCTCCAGTCGGCCGATTTGAGAGAGTTCCCCAAGCGTTTGTGAGCCTGAATGCTTCCGGCCGTGGTGCAGAGCGGATGAGATCACTCAAAAGCAGCTCATTAAGTGATAAGTGCTTTCCCTCCCGCAGGGCACGCAGCTTGTTTTTCTGCTACAGACTGCACTCGTAACTTTTAAGCAAGCTATCTATGTAGTATTATCAAACCATAGCAATGATTTATTGCCTCAGTTCTTTAGCTAGCTATTAGGGAAATCGTATTATTATTTTATTATTTATTTATTTATTCTCTTTTCATGGTAATGCAATACAAAATACCACAACACTCCAGCAATACAACAAAATAAATACAAACCATGACAAGAAGAACAGGAGTAGGATGAAGAAAAAAAATCTTATAAACTCCTACCCCATTCTTGTATTTTAAAATTTGCAAAATAAATTGGATTAGATGAACTTACAGACATGAAGAAAAAAAATAAAAAATAAAGAAAAATCCTTCCGATGATATTAATTCTATATAAGATAGATCCAGGAAAAATTCAACATAGTCAATTGACAAATTTATCCTACGTATTTATCACACATGCACGATTTATTACTGCTTGTTCAAAAATAATAAAAATGCTTGCAATATTTCACCCAAATACAGCCCAATAACTTTTTTTATCGAAGCTGTTGTACAATAATAAACCAATAGCTAAAATAAGTATAGGTCACGTACAGGTGTAACGCCACATTTTCATGAGCTAATCAATTCCAAATGGATAAATTCAACTCCCGCCCAACATTTCTTTTCCTTATTAAATATATCCCTTTTAACTCATGTAAATGTCACATTGTAGAACAGTAATAGGCCACCAATGTCATGTTGACTTAATTAGCGAACAAAAAGCAATGCATTCTGAACTATTAGGCGAATAACCTACTGCTTCTTGTCAGCACTGTTTGGTTTGGACAGTTCCTACTGCAGACCTTCTGACAGAACGTTTAAAAGAAAGGAGAAAGAGTGAACCAATGATGCAGCAAATTAAAAACTGCCAAATATCTTGTGGTATTCAGAGCACAGAATAAAACTCCAGTTCTGCTAAGTCATAAGACATTGTAATCTGTTTGGCTAAAGCACTTGACATTTCTGTGGCATTTTCATTTGGTCTCTGCCCAACATTGGTCAACAGAAAGATGAAAGCAAGCGCTCACCTGTGAAAGAGGTAACCAACCTGTGAAATAAACAAAGCTTATAACTGCAGCTACTAGCCATGCAACAGAACACTTTCGCAGTGATAAAGCAAAAACACGTAGTGTTGTCCAAAATCTTCATAAAGTTACCTAAGAGTCATTCATCAAAGCTCACTGTTTAGTCAGTCAAAGTCAGCTTTGATGAACACCTCAACACACCTCAAAGTGTTACAATTAAACTGCAACGTAAAGTCCCAGAAAATTTCAGTCTTTACATTAAAGAAAATCTGAATTAAACTTTCTAATGCAAAAGTCACCCCACGATGCTAGTGTTTTATGGGTTTTGGGTTTATGGATTTTATGTTGTGTGGTTGCTAAGGTGTTCTCAGTGTTTCGGATGCATTGTTGTGGTTGTTAGGGTGTTCTGGGTGGTTGCTAGGTGCGTACTTACTGGCTCACACCAAAAGAGACCACCCCAAAAGCCTCTACAATATCATGGTCCCTCCTAAATATGTCTGAAAATGGTTTGCCTGTTTTTGTCTGTCAGGTTAGATTGTAAGTTGGATCACCATAACGGCCCTCCTAAACAAGATCCACAATATGAGGTATTAATTCATGTCCACAGGAATTGTTCAACTCCTTAACACAAGCATAACAATCATGTCACAAACTGTTGATCTTTTAATTGATTATGACAATGCCATTTGGTTGGATTTAGAAATGAAGAGAAACTGCAAACATTTAACATTTCTGGCGGCTCTGTCTGCAGTCATTTGATCTGCTTGTCCTGCTGTCATGCACATGTCTGCAGTCATTTGCAGGAAACTGTATCTATTCTAAATGTAGCTGAGATTCAAAGTACAAGACTGCTAAACAACCAGCAGAATTGACTGGAAACCACTACCAGCCCTTGAAGAAACATCTGTGTTAAAGAAAAACAAGATAATTATATGGAAAGTGGGAGAAACTGCTAGAGTATTTTGCCTTCAGAGAGAAGAACTGTGTGTGCCACAGCAGCATCCTTCTGTCTAAAAAGACCACAGTAGTGGAAACTACCACCAGATCTCTCCACAGAGCCTTCTGTGCATTCTTCATGTTGAGATGAGTTTGTTTTCTGTAAGTATTTTGCCTTGGAACAATTACAAAATTTCTCACATTTGATTTAACCCATTCAATTGATGCAGACATTTTACAGACACTAATTTTTCCTTCGGAGGCCTTAATTTCAGTTTGCTGAACTTTTACGAAAGCCCCTATTTGTACAGCAAAGTAACATGAGACCAAGCAAAAATTCCAAACATACACTAATGCACCCTGCTGCACCCTCACAACACTGAGGGTTTAATCTGATATATTAGCAAATCAGAATATAAAACCGACTATAAGGGAATGGATGCTGGGTGACCCCCGTGAACTGATAACAACCAGAACAAAGCTTTACATTGGCAGACTGTAGGATTTAAAGTTATGCGATTCATAACATAACAGAATTTGTTGCATTCACAACATTGCCTCAAGGGGCACTATAGCGCTTACTAATTCTACCTACTACTTCTATGGTTATTTTTCTCTTTTAAGTAAGACTACTGACACATCAGTTAATCTTGCTAACAAGTCAGTCAATGTTATTTATAACACAACCAGAATAAAGTATTCCAGAATGCTGTCACAACATTCCAAGGTCAGTTATTCGAAGATAATGAACCCAACATCATTTCATGTTGGCACCCTGATCATCCTGGCAGAATTTATTTTGTGATAACCACAGACTGGATATACATTACCCCTTACTTAAACTATCAACATGTTTCTGACTAGCTACCTGAAAAACAACACTTCTGGTATAAAGGCAAAGAAATATATGTGAGTATTTCCCCTGTGAGTACTAAGGTTCTTAACTGCCGAAGAACTACAAAACAATGCACAAAAAAAATGTATAGGAACCCAAGTCTGCATTTACGTACCTGTGTAGTCTATGTTTCTAGCGTCATAGTTTTTGAAGAGACAACTTTAGAAACCCTCAGTGTTTTGCAAACAAGCCCTTACCTTTCTGGCAGTGGATGGAAGTCCAGCATCTGTAATTGGAATTGTCATTGAAGTTGGTCTTGATGCACTGTGGATTGTCCTCCATTATTCCAGGGCAAACATCTCCACACTCTTTGGACTGCTTATTTCCAGCAATGAAATTGTTAAAATCAGCATTCATAATGAGAGACCAGTCCACAGAATCCAAGTAACACAGCTCAGGGTTCTTTTCAATTCGTATCGCTCCTCGCGTGATGTTTCGCAGGTTGTACAGACCAATGTCCTTCAGGCTGGTCAGCTCAAAAATTACCAGAGCGTAGTTGTAGAACAAGTTGCGGCCCTGAATGATGGCGAGGTTCGGGAAGAGGGTGCTCAGACTGTCCAGTCCAGAAACCCGGAAGAGGAGAAGATAATCTGTAATCATGGTCAGCTTGGGGAAACTAAGGGTGCGGAAGACCTCCTGGTTGTTATTGTTCTTGCCTCCAATGAGGAGAATCTGCAGGTATCCCTCAACCACAGTACAGTTCTCCAGCCGCTTGAAATTACTGATGTCATTTCCAATGTCAATGCCAGGACCACAGACTAGATGGAGGAAAAACAGAAATAAACAGGTGTCACTCAGTGTACAGGATCGTAATATTTAATGGCTTACAGTCATGTGTAAAGCAACACATGCATTGTTCAGTGTTAGTGCTGTGGTTTGGATTAACAATTGCTATCAAATTAAATATTGACCTTGGGCAGGTGAGTGAACAGTTTTCTGCAGGCTTTGCAGGCAAACTTTTGCAGACTACAATTAGCAAAGTGCAGATTCTTCTGTTCTGGGCCTCAGCTGAGGTTGGCACAAGCAAGGTTGTGTACAACAGATGCACAGTTTGTTCCATATACTGTCGTAATGTCTCAGGTCATGTCTCATTTTCAAAACCTAGTTTTTACCCCATTATTTTGTGCCAAGTGTAATATATAACCCTCAACCCAATTTACAATTATTTCAGAATTTTAGTTTCATGTAAAACTTTGATTTGAAAATGATGCTTTAAAATATTTGTCTAAAAGCATGCTTTGAGCAAATAAAAGGCGACTGTAGAAATTAATTAAAAAGTCGCTGACTTACGTAAAAAAAAACACTGAACACACAAACCATTTACTGACTGTCAACCCAAGAAGACGTGTGAAAAGTTCCGCCTGGCTGCAGTTTTTCTTGCACTAGTGACACACTGGCATGAGCATTTATAAAACATGACAGGCATGCAGAGGACGATGATTCTCCATTATTATTACATCTCCATTATGATGCTTATTTTTCACATTGTGATTTGGATGCAGGTCAAAACAAAGAAAGTTTCTGCACCATTTATGCCAAGCTGAAAACACTGTAAACATTGAATCCTGAAAAGAGTAGAAGACAATTACAGGACCACTCAACTACAGAGCTCAAATTAAACTTTGAAAGATAATACAACCTAAAAGTTTTAACCCTTTCAATAGCCCCCTGGAAGTCAGACAACAGACTCTCACACGGCTGCAAACAGCATTATCTTTATTGCTTTGATGGCTCTCCAAATCTCATGTTTACATTTGATAATCAAATTACAGCCTGCTGCTGCTCTCTTGTAGATAGCAAAGTAGAGGTGTTTGGAAATTAGGTCATTAACTGATGTCACCGTTTAGAAATGAACACCCCCAAAAAAACACCTTACCTAAGCTAGTTAAAGCATAATACTGTATTTTCTGTATTGACGTCTGGACAAAGAAGGTAAAGCAAAAGTTTGTTTTCTTAGTTAATAAATAAAACTAACCTATCAATACTACCAGTCCTGCAAAATACTTTATCCAACCAAAAAGGCAGATCAACAAACGAATGATTTGAGCTCATCACAAAGTAATCAGTTAACCAGTGGCTACATTTGTGCATTCCCGCTGGGGATCTTTAACTGTCCTGTACCAGGAGAGACGGGTTATACATAGCATTTCCACAGAGCACCTCCACAGTGACCACCGGGGTAACAGTAAAACCTGATTACACAGACTTTTTACAAACTCCTCACTCTTCAAATCAACAGAACTGGCTCTGTTTTGCCAGAGCGGCTGTTTTTGCATGTTCTATTTTAAAAACATGGATTTTTTTCTCTCTGTGAATTGGATAAATTGGTTGGTCTTATTTGCAGTTTACTTGGAAACATGGAAATTTTGTGGCGGTCAAATCTGAAGGCAGGAAAAATTTGTTTTTGTTTCTTGTAAGAACTCAGAATGATTTTAAAGAAAAGATGATTTAAAGAAATAGAATATTGTATTATTACACCGTATAAGATGGTTTTGCTTAAAAATACAAAATCTTTTGAACTGAGAAAACAGACAACCTATATACACAAAATTTGTTTTCTTCGTAATGGTTTGTGTGCAATGGTTAATATTCCAAGTAAATCATGCAAACAATTTTCTCAGCAAAGCATACAATATAAAACAAATAAACATTGCCTGTTTACTAAGCACGTCACTGATATTCCATCTCCAGCAACACCACAGTCTTATAAAACCAGTTTCATCTACTGGAACACAAACATGTTCTGCAGACCTTCCAGTAGCCAGCCCAACCTTTCTAACTGTAACCAGGAACCTGCGGCAAATTCACCAATTCTTTGTGATGCAGACGAACAGATAAAGTTAGTCAAACTTATATCTTTATTATTTTTAAATACCATGTATTTTCGTCAAATATGCACATATAACTAAATAAACTGTCATCAATGTTTGATGGTTCAGGAGGTCCAAATATCAAATTCAAAACGAACATCAAGTGCCTGAACATTAAAAACTACAGTTTTAAAGTCTGAATAAACATATAGGTAAACTTCCTACGGATTAGCACAATTGACACATATGTGATGATCGTTTAACTTGGACTCACATTTTTACTAGATGAAATCTAGATTTAAATCTAGATTTGTACAGCAAACAAACATGCATCTCAATAATTAGCATTATTTGACACAATTCTACGAAACGCTGCTTTTAAAAGACATGATTTTGCATTAAGTCAGATCATATAAGAATATGACTGCATGGGCTAAGTTGACTTTATGTTCTTTGACCTTGAATATTCAAAACACTCAACAGCTGATGGATAATGTGTGTGTTCAAATTTCTTTCCCTTTCTGTTGCCTTTACAGTGAAAAAAGCAGGAGAACATGCAATTAGGTAAATGAAAAACAACCTTGTTTAAAAATAGTGCAGAATTTGATCCAGTTTTCCTGCAGCACGTTACACACAAAGACATTCAACGTCTCATAGCAAGTGGCAACACTTTGAAAGCTAAATGAAGCAAAGGTCTTAATGTTTCATAATCAAATCCACATGCATTCACTAGAACTAGAACATTCACTTACTTTCTCCATGGCACAGAGTGGAGAAGATCAACACCAGACCACATAACAAGGTCCAGTGTCTCCTCTGTCTGCTAGACTTCATTCCTATACAAAAACAAGGCATGTGCTTTTATTTAAAAGTAACAGTGGATGGTGCTTGCCTCATGAAGCCTTAAGGAACAAACTATCTGATCAAATTTGGCTTATCCAGCTTGTTGCCTCTTTACGAAGAGGAAAATGGTCAAGTATAATAATACAGGAGCTGGATATCATTAAATGGCTTCAATTTCTTCTATCTTCACGCGTGCGCTAATGTAAACGAACCTCCAGACACCCCTGCGGGCTATCCAGCAGAGCCAGTCCGCTCGGGCTTCACCGTGAGGCGTATTCGCCCGCACTTTTTCTCGCGCGTTTGGGATTTTATTTACGATGATTTTTAAAGCTGCTCCACGCTGAAACGAAAACGACAGAGAAAACAACGCAAAGGCTCCAAAACGCGTTAAGTTGTAGTTTATCTGTAGTCCAGTGAAGCCTGCTCAGATCCGCTGTTTAAATCACTATGTGTGTGTGCGATCTTCGTGAATTGTCATCCAGAGCGTGTAAAAGGCCTGAACTCAGTGGAGAAACTCAGAAAGATGGCAAACATCGCCCGTCCAGGCTTCCAGACGATCGCTCTGCCTCCAACCTTCTGGACTCTGAGATTTCACTGCTCTTTTTCCTCATCAAGAAACGGGAATGGAGCGCGAATGATGTCTGAAGGGTCGGGTTCGTGTTCATTCAGGAGATGAGCTGATGTAGGGCAGATCTTGTGCTCTCTCTTCGTTGTAAACAAGCCTCGGTCTCCCTCACACACTCACTCTCTTACTGTAGTAGAGGAACGTTACGCTGTTGGACAAAAGTGTTGGACAAAAAAATCGGCCTGGATCGCAGTCGGAATTAGTGACTCCCAATCCCATGGCGGAATGGAATTGGGAGTCACTATCTGAATTAACAATTTAAGGGCTTCTGGTTCTCTTAGTGCTTTATGAGCCAACTGATCATGTGTTGTGATCATTTGTATTGTTGTATTTCTGTAATAAAGTAATCACAATTTCACATATATTTTGGTACATTTTTCTTGCAACAGTCTCTTGGTAAAGGTGCAATCCGTTGCTCATTTTTATAAATAAACAAATCAGTTATTGACCAAGTACATAAGAGATCATTGTTCAAAACTCATTAGCTTGACCTGGGCTCAGACTACAGGATTTTAAAAATCCTGACTGATTATGAAACCTGGTTGTGGCACAAGGAACATTTTGACAGATTTCTTACCTAAAATCTTAAACATGCCCACACTAAGATTTTAAAATGCTAAGATATTATTAGTGGTGCTTGCTAATGAAAGCCTTACTACTCCTCTTTTACATCTTCTTTTTCTGGACAAAACATTCGGTACGTGACTCGTCCTGCACGGTTTGTCATAGACCCATGAATGAGGGGTCAAATCGACCAGTTTATTGTGTGTGTGTGTGTGTGTGGGNGGGGGGGGGGGGTGCTATGAAGTAATCATGTGTACGATGTTATCCTCCACATCAGAATGTCGTAGAGACTTGGGGTGGGCTTATATCACTCATCTTAGCAAGCAGTAACAAATAGTAACATTTCATATCCACACCCTAACAACCAGTTACAGTACCCTAGCAACCGCCCTATAGACTTCCACTGAAAAAGGTGAAAGGCATCAGAACATTATAGAGACAAGTGGGTGGCCTCTTTTGACTCAGACTGGCAAATAGTCTTTAATTAGTACCATGAATACTTTCCAGCCTTGTCCCAGAAACCATTTAGAGCACCCTAGCAACCAACATGAATAAGCCATATCTCTGTACCAGAACATCATAGAAACATGGGATTTGGGATTCAGACACACATCCTTCTGTAAGTTTTACCCTGTTAACCGTCTAGCTACACCCTCACAACCATTTACCGTACCCTAGCACCCATATAATGAAACCCCAGACTCTGTTCACTCAGTGCAATGTCTTGTTTCGCCCCGGCTAACATTTCAGAGCGTTTCCCTTGTTGTTTACCTAGTTTTCTTGTTTGGATTGTTTCTGTTTTTTTCTGATTGTTTGCTGTCTGCCTTTTTAGCTCTGCCTTGGATTGCATATTTGGATTGTTTGCTGCCTGCCTCGACCACTGCCTGTATTATCGTTTCTAATTTTGCCTATTCCCCATAACACTGTTTGCTGGTATTTTGACCCTTGCCTATTTTTGACCATTCTGATTAAAAGCTGCAAATGGATCCTCATGACATGCCAGTAACTGGTCAGACTTTCTCCACCGAGATATCCTCCTCACATAGGCCTTCAAGACCCAAACCACGCAAACTAAATGTAGCCTCCTGGAGTCATCTAAATCATTAGGTGGAGACTGGAAGGCCTGAAATACCACAGATACCACAGAACGCCCCGAAGGAAACAAACAATTAGATGATGCTCCCCAAAGGTTCATCATTCAGTGGTGCATGGAAGGCAGCTATGACTGCAACAGAGACCATAAGCATGGACGAGGAGAGACCCCCAGAAAAATATTTCTTGAAGAACTCTAGCACTGAAGCCACTGGGCAGTAAACTGGGTCCAACTGGCGATCTCTGCATCATGAAGTGAAAACATTCTACTTAAAGGCATAAAGGTTCCTTGTGAAGGGAGCTCTGAACTCTCAGAATCTCAGAATTGGTTCCCCTCAGGGGCCAGATCAACAGCTTCTACAGCTCCAGCCAGGGGTCATGAATAAGACCCCCTACATGTGAAAAAAGGTCTCTTCTGACAGTGATCTCCCAAGGAGGGCCTGCAAGGAGCGCTATGATGTCTGAGAACCAAACTCTGAATGGCCAGAATGAGGCTACCAAAGGGAAGACTGAACCCATTTTGACAGACCCTCTCCAGGCAATTTATGTGCCAAGAGAGACAACAACATCTCCACAGACATTTTGGAGACCATGGAACCATAGTTTTTACACATGACCAGAGAATAAAGGCAATTGTGCATAACTTTGTCGATGTGAAATGGTCCTGAGACACCACTGTAGGGGTCTCATGTGCAGCAGGCCAAAAGGGATTATGTTGGACGCCGCTGCTATAAGCACCAACAATCTCTGAAAGTGTTTCATTGTAATGACTTGGCCTAGCCTTATCCTGGACACTGCAGTCATGATTTACTCAATATAAGTGGGAGACAGCTGTGCCTGTATCATAGTAGAGTCCCACACTACCTTCAGAAACAAAATTTTCTGCTGGGAAGATAGTGAACTCTTCTTGGCATTGAGCCTTAGCCCCAAACACCTAAGATTGCCAAGGATGGCATCTCGTGCCAACCTGCCATATCCTGTAACTGGGCTACAATAAGCCAGTTGTCAATGTAAGTGAGTGGATGCCCTGAAGCCTCAATGGAGCCAGGGCTGCATCCATACACTTTGTAAAGGTGTGGGGAGATGAATGGAAGAACCTGATATTGGTACGCTTCCCCCCCAGAAACTAACCTGAGGAACTTCTTGTACGATGGATGGATATATGAAAGAATATATATATGGTATATGATATATAAGTATGCGTCCCATAGATCTATTGTGACAAACCAGTCCTCGGATTTGATTCACAATAAGTGGAATAGGAGCACGCTGCCTTCGGGCTCGAGGGAGAATGCGAACACTGCGATCTTTTACCAATCAAAGTGCTTCGTGCGCGGCTCGCTTTTTTCAAAGACAAGCGAGTCGCCGCTCCCTCGTTAAGGTCCTGGGGGTCGCGTGTCGATCTGGCTGAGGCATGTGAGACGGGCATGCCCCTTTCTCTCATGCTCTTGCCGGATCGGGGGGTTCTACCGTCCGCTTCTGAAGCGCATCCAGGTGCTTCTTCAGATTGGGCGGAGGACACCTCATCTCTCGCTTCTGCGGAGATTGACATGGAGAGTGCCACCTCAGAGCGCTCCTCCTGTGATAATAAGTCATATGAGGAGTTACTCGAGGTGGTGACTCGTGCAGTCGATCGATTAAAGCTCGACTGGCCACAGGAGTGTAAGACCCCCAAGCACTCGAAGCTGGATGACAGATATCTGTCAGGTGGCCGGGGGGAGGGGCCTCAACGACGGTCTCTCCCCTTCTTTGGTGACCTTCATGACGAGCTAGCTCGTTCATGGAGTAAGCCTTATTCGTCCCGTGTCTTTGTACCCTTGACATCAATATATTCGACTATCGTGGACGCACAGGCACGGGGCTACATGATGATGCCCCAGGTAAAAGAGACGCTCGCCGTCTATCTCTCCCCTGGGAGCTCGTCCTCACTTAAAAAGCCTACACTCCCCACCAAGCCGTGTAGAATGACATCTTCGCCGGTGGGGAAAGCGTTTCAGGCAGCGGGTCAGGCTGGTGCTGCCCTGCACACCATGGCGATCTTGCAGGTGTACCAGGCTGACCTGCTTAAAGACTTGAGTACTGGCGGGTCTATTGATGACGAGGCGCTTTTCGAACTGCGCCGAGCCACAGACCTGTCTCTCCGTGCGACCAAGCAGACGGCCCGCGCCATCACCTGTTCTATGGCTGCTATGGTCTCCATGGAGAGACACCTGTGGCGTGGTTTCCACTTCCATGAAACCGGAACGAGCGCATTTATTGACACAGGAATTGCAGACTCTGCTGGGAAAAGGGGCCATAGAACATGTTCCTCTGCCAGACAGAGAGTCAGGCTATTACAGCCGATACTTCCTGGTTCCCAAGAAAGATGGGGGGTTGCGTCCAATTTTGGATCTTCGCGGTTTGAACCGCTATCTCAGAACTTACAAATTCAAGATGCTCACAATCAAAATGATTGTTTCCCAGATCCAGTCAGGGGACTGGTTCGTAACAATCGATCTCAAGGACGCTTACTTTCACATAGAAATATTGCCACAACACAGGAAGTTCCTGAGGTTTGCTTTTGGGGGTGAAGCTGACCAGTATCGGGTTCTTCCCTTCGAACTAGCCTTGTCACCCCGCACCTATACAAAATGCATGGATGCAGCACTGGCTCCTCTGCGACTCCAGGGCATCCGCATTTTGAACTATTCTGGCCCACTATCCTGGCGCTTCGACATCGGGATGTCGTCCTAGCTCATCTCGAATCTCTGAGGTTGAGACTCAACGCCAAGAAATACGTTCTCTCTCCTATGCCTTTGGGCCTTCTGCACATGAGACCGTTTTAGTTGTGGCTCAGGGCCAGGGGATTTCATCCAAGGGCCAATCCCCAGAGGCAAATAAGGGTTACGCGCCAGGGGCTTCGTACCCTTTCTATGTGGTTCAGAACCCCGGTTTCTGACTTTGGGTCCCACTCTAGATCCGTGTTGTCGTTGCAAGATGCTAACGACAGACGCTTCCCTCACGGGCTGGGGTGCGGTCTCAGATGGCCGTCCAGCCCAGGAGGTCTGGAGAGGTCATCTTCTCAACTGGCACATCAATTGCCTCGAAATGATGGCTGTATTTCGGGCCCTGAAATACTTCCTCCAGCAGTTAAGAGGCTACCATGTCCTAGTGCGGGTGGACAACACAGCGGTGGTCTCCTATATAAATTGCCAGGGCGGACTGCGGTCGCGCCGCCTGAACGGGCTAGCGCAACAGCTTCTGCTTTGGGTACAGGACAAGTTCCTGTCCCTCAGAGCGATTTACATTCCAGGGCATATGAATGTGGGAGCAGACTTGCTGTCCAGAAGAGCTGTGACACACGGGGAATGGAAACTCCACCCCGAAGTAGTCAGTCAAATCTAAAAAAAAATTTTACGAAGCAGAAGTGGACCTCTTTGCTTCACAGGAGACAACACAATGTCCCCTCTACTTCTCTCTGACTCCTCCAGCTCCCCTGGGTCTGGACGCGATGGCCCATCCGTGGCCCAGACTGCGCCTTTTTCTGCATCTGGGCCATCGCCTCTTACTGATAGCTCCCCGTTGGCCGACCAGAGTATGGTTCTCAGATCTTATATCCCTCCTCGACGGCTCGCCATGGGCGATTCCGGTTAGGAGAGATCTCCTATCTCAGGCACAGGGGACAGTATTTCATCCCCGGCCCGAGCTCTGGAACCTTCATGTCTGGCCCATGAGGGGGACCAACTGAGGGACGCTGGGCTTCCAGCTGATGTAATACACACTATTCTAAGTGCTAGTGCATATTGATATGCAGCATCGAGTGTAGCTTTTGATAGGGAACGTCTCGGGCTACTTGACTGTAACCCAGTTCCCTTAAAAAGCGGGAACAAGATGCTGCGCCTCAATGCCGCACTGCAGGCGTGCCTGGACGTCCTTTCAGACAAAGGCATAACCTGAAGGTGTGTTCATTTCACATCTATATTTAACCCGCAGGTGCGTACAATCAATTACGACACCTGCCAAGGTTATTTAAGCCAATTCTTGGCGTGTTTGACACACATGCTTCACAACCGGTCGAACAAAGAATGTTCTCTCTCATTCCCATTAGCGTATTAATACGCAGCATCTCGTTCCCGCTTTTTAAGGGAACTGGGTTACAGTCAAGTAACCCAAGACGTTTTTGGTCATCATAGTTCATTTCTTTACACACAACAATAAAAAAAGAAAGCTTCATACATAGAAGGCTTGCTGAAGACCAGAAACTAACTTTCACATGTTTCGAACTCCTTTTGTAGCTTCTGTGGTCCATCGTCACATGCTACGTGTTTATGCAGCACCAATCAAGATTGGACTAGTTTCATGCATGCTTCATGCTGAGGGCGTTCCCCAAAGTGTCGTTTCACAGTTGCAGCGTGGAACTGAACTTTTTTCTTCTCGCAATAACACACTTTACATATTAGAAAAAGAATTCACTTTAATTCTTTGAACAAAATTTGTCACGTAGCTATCTATGGTAATAAGAACTATATTTAAAAAGATGTGACATGACTTTTACATTAATTATATCAATTGTGTACTTACCTTTATTAGTTTCTTTGTAAGGATTTGGGTTTGGATTTCTGCTTGTGATTTACATTAAAAATAATTATTCTAAGTCTAGAATATTAGAATATCTAGAACTATTCCATTCCATACTATTGAGTCACAGCTCAAATTACTGGACTTAATCAAAGCAACATAAACTCGAACACACTGCTTTGGGCTGTTCATGTATCAAATATATAATTAACAAGAGTCCCAACTGTGTGAAGTTGCACTAGGTACATCATCATAGACTGTTCCATAAAGTTCTATGACACATCACCTACTCATCTACTACGGGTTATTCCAAATAACATGCCATACCCTGCATGTCTAGACTTGCTCTACTGACAAAATGCTACAGGTCATCATGGTCATCATCTTTTAATTGTTTTTTTAATTTATAGTTGCCGGCATATTTAAACCATCCTGATTCAAATTGTCCACAGCACTAAATACTCAAATTCTCCTATATTGACATATACTAGGCACAGAGAAAGAGAATCAAGCAAATATGTTCTCATAATGGTACCTGTCTAAATAAACTCATAAATCCTCATGTAATACATTTTATTAAAAAACAAGGCAAACATGAGGTATTCATACAGTACACACAAATGTTCAGTGTAGGCAAATTAGCACTGTCCCTGACGATTCTACTATACACTATTGATCTTGTTACTTATGAAATGTATGATTAGATATAAACATTCCACATCTCATTCTTTTGGTCTTATGAAGCAGTAGAGACATTAACATTATAAATCTCAAATGGTTTGACCATTATAAATCACAGAGAGAAGTTTATAAAAATAAATAGTGGTTATACAAATATATTGTGTTTTTTATATGCCTTATGGCCTATAGTCTTTCTATTATTGTATTTTAAGTTTAAACTTCCCAGGGGCTGGTACAGGAAAATCATTATTTAGACAGAGCATGAGATTGTAGACATTAAATTTTAAATTTACAAATCTACAATGAACTGTGGCACATAGAGCACAATTTAAACAAACAGGAGATAAACAGCCAGCTCAGTTTGTTTGGATGTTGGTGGTCCTTTTCTCTAATGAAACAAGAAAAGCCTTTTTGCTGAAGTACAATCTGTGACAGTCTTGATCATTACCACAATTACAGAGCCCTTCTGGCCTGATAAGGACAACACAAAAAAAATGTTTATGCGGTACAAATAACTCTATCTTGGCACATGCATTTGAGCTTCTGAAACATTCAGACAATTATATGAAGAGAACAGATATACACACAATAAGCAATAAACTATATGTCCATGGCCACCCTAGACTACAAGTGCAGGGAGTCACAAACTGTACCGACAAGCCCTTCTGATCTCTCCCGCCCTTTTCCACCCTGTGAATGTTTTGACTGTCCTCTCTCATTTGTGAAGGCCTTGTAAGCCGTCCGCATGCAGCCCACCTACTTCGAGCGCCCCTTGTTGGTTTCATTCTCTCAATGCACTCAAGTGGAAATAAATGGATTTACCACCAGCAGGTCACATATGCTACTGAATGGTTGTTTGTTTTTCAGCCGGAATGGAATTTGGGATTAGATGAGAAAGGAGTGAAAATTATGAAGAGCCATAGACAGGGATAATATTAAATTGGATCCTTATCAAACACGAAAGGCTGTTACAGTCTGGACAGCTTATTCACTTACCCACATAGACAACAGGATATAAAATGATAAAAATCTTTTTATATGATTCTGGTGAGTTTTTTCTTCCAGGAAAAAAGGTAGTAGGTCATCTGCAGGATGCTGGTGGTAAGCATGATGGTAAAATTTGGCTGTGATATGGCCCGTTTAAAAATAATTAAGCTTGCTATGTGTGTAATTTAGTCTCAGTATAAATACACGTGTTCTGTGAAGGCCTCAGTGGTTTGTTAGAGAACACTAGTGAACAAACAGCATCATGAAGACCAAGGAACCCACCAGACAGGTCAGGGATAAAGTTGTGGAGAAGTTTAAAGCAGGGTTAGGTTAAAAAAATATCCAAAGCTTTAAACATCTCAAGAATCACTGTTAAACCCATCATCCAAAAATGGAACAAGTATGCCACAACTGCAAACCAGCTCTTTCCAGCTACATAACAAGATATTCAATTTCTGTCATTTTCTTGACGTTGTGTTCACGTAGTTACACTAGGAGTCACTATACTAAGCACCACAACAACTGAACCACGTTATGGACTCGAAGGCACAGCTGCTGGCAAGCATAGTGTGTCTGAGCAAGTCCATAGCCTTCAATGGACTGATAAGGTGCGATGCTTACCGTACCAAAGGGATGCAATAAAAGCTTCTAGAAGGTCATTGCTGAACGAGTCTGTTCGTCAAATGCTAGAGAGGAGAATACACTGCGGAGACCACAACCTACCTAAGGGGAATTTTTGGAAATATCTGAAATGGAATAGCCTCTGTTTCAGACAGCTTTCAGCTTCTGCTGACCTCCAAAGCAGATAAAGCACTCGTTAGACACAGATGGCACTGCAGATCCCCAACTCTCTTTACAGAAGCGAATGCAGTCAATAGAGCCGTCCTCTGAGAGAAGGCACTAAGCTTGACTCCAGGGACATGGAGTTTTTAATGCCCATTTTAATTGCCGTTTTCGAATAAGAAGTAAAGTGATTGGTCTCCCAAAGTCTAACCCCCTAGTGTCACTACATCAACACAATGTTGTGTGAGTGACAGAAAGGTGACTCTGATTCTCTCACAGTGTAAGTGCTGGGTAAATATCCAGTCACTATTTCAGTTACTGAGGAAGTAGTTTTTAATTCTGAGAAATAAATGTAGAATGGTAAAAAGTCCAAGTACACAAATGTGTTTGTTTTCTAGCACTGTGGACTTCACAAAAGACAATGGACCCACACCAGCAGATGACATGGCTCCCCAAACCATCACTGAATGTTGAAACTTCACACTGGACTTTAAGCAGCTTGACTTTTGTGCCTCTCCGGTCTTCCTCCAGACTCTGGGACCTTGATTTCCAAAAGAAATGATTGAAATCTTCAAATGAAGATCAAAGAATATCAAATTAAATTTTCTGATGTTGTTTTTGATTCAGGAGTGGCTTGACGCACGGAATTCTACAGCTGTAGCCCATGTCATGCAGACGTCTGTATGTGGTGGTTCTTGATGCACTGACACCAGCCTCAGTCCACTCCTTATGAAGCTCCCCCAGATTTCTCAACCGCCCTTGCTTGACAATCATCTCAAGGCTACATTTTTTCCTTCCTCTTAACACTCTGTTAATATACTTCGATACTGCGCTCTGTGAGCATCCAGCTTCTTTTGCCTTTTAAGACTTTTCCTCCTTATGGAGGGTGTCAATGATGGTCTTCTGCACAACCGTCAAGTCAGCAGTCTTCCCCATGATTCTGAAGCCTACTAAGCCAGACTAAGACAATTTAAAGGCTGAGGAAACCTTTGCAGGTGTTTTGCGTTAATTAGCTGACTAGATTGGGACACTGAGTAGATTGGGACACAGAGCCTACAATGTTGAACTTTGTCATGATATTCTAATTTTGTGAAATACTGGATTTGTTTTTTTTTTAATCTTTAATCCATAATCATCAAAATTGAAACAAATAAAGGTTTGAAATATTTCCCTTTGTGTGTAGTGAACTAATATAACATACAAGTTTCACTTTTTAAAACAAATTATTGAAATAAATGGACTTTCCCTAGATATTCTAATTTTTTGGCACATACCTGTATTTATATGAGCTGCAGCGCGCCACTGTGTAACGTCACGAGGCAAGCTTACTGCGTCTCCATGGTAACTGGAACGCGATTCATTGCAAAATAACGGTTGCATTAAAAAACTCACGCCGGGGGGTGTGTCTGAAAATTTACAACTCACCCTTAAACCAAATATAAGGAGGTTATAAGCATATATGGAGTTGTCGTTTCACCGATGTGAAAAACATTAAAGCTGTGTTTATCATGGCAGCATTAAAACAACGCTCTCGCTTTAATTACGTGCTGTTGAGTGTACTTCTGCTCACTTTTTTGCAAATGTTCATCCACAATTTAAGGGTCAATCATGGCGCTCATATTAGTGAATGACTGAAATCTTTTTGGCCAGGAGATTAATGTAAACACGCGCATCGGATACGAGCTGTTGGCGCGCCTGTTGACACTTACGCCTCGTATCGGATTCGCGTGTTTACATTCATCTTGCAGTGTAAACACACCCTGTTCGAAGGCATAGTGTCATCAAAAGGTTAAATAATGGTGGAAATGTTAAATTGCTTAATTGAAGTCTGTGCACAGATAGACTTTTTATAAATATCCTGAAAATTTTCACTGGAGTTGTGTGACAACAAGTCCCAATCTCCTCATTACTATCTGGTATGGAATATACAAGAGCAGTATACTGAACCAAAACTAAAAAAGCGTTTCCATATCTTTTTAGCAATGACTGCATAACACTGCAATGTAATGTCTCAACAGCATTTGATTCATATTACAGGAATGAGGAAAACAAAGGTACTAAAATAAAGTCATTCCCAACCCAAAGCATATTATAAAGCATGTCATCTAGCACGTTTAAATGCCAGATGGCATTATAATACCATGATTATGATAACCCAAATAATAACATTTAATAATAACATTTACAACATTTATTCTCCATTCTGTAATTTTGAGTAGAGCTGTGGCTAAATATTATAGTCGGTTCACACATCTAACCAACAGATGGCGCCACATAACAAGACCTTACCCTACGGTAAGACGACAGCTGGCCTGTTAAATCATTTCAATGATCTAGAGATTTTGCACAACAGACACAGTCCTGCTTTACATTTTTTTCAAAAACATTTTTGTTACACTACTTGAAAGTCTCTTCACATTCTGATAGCAAACGGTCTAAATATATTTTTAAAGATATATATCTTCAATGGGAGGCGTAGGACTATAAAATGTTTGTCCAATCAGGGCCGCCTTGATAAAGATCGTTGAAGTACACTGGTAGGTTAATGGTAAAACACGTGTAAATTTAGCTTAGTTGTCTTTAAAGGGTTTTAATTTTAGAGTGATTTACAAGGTACAAACGCATTTGCATTACTAAATTTCAGTAAAAACATTAGTTTTTTCTTCCGACAGTAGCACCAGCAGACAAGGGGTCATGCAACAGGTGGAGAGGAGAGTCGTGATAAAGACCAATGGAGCACATGTCTGTTGTTATTCCTTACATTGTGCTTTTAATTGTTCTGATATGGAAAACTTCACATTTATTGGCTAATTTCTAAAGGCATTTTTCATTAATTGATTATTTTTACTTCAAGTATTGTAATTGTATTCTTTTTATTGATTAAATGTTAATATGCTGTTAAGTCATTATAAATGATCAAAGTTCAGCTATGTAGTGTAACCTTAATAAAGCTGTGAAGAAAAAACACTTGTTTCAATGATTTATAAATTATTTAATAAATGTAAATACAATAGACTGAAAACTGATAACTGTCTGTGTCAACAAAGGGCATTGCAGGACAAATTATTCAGGGCTTGAGCCCAGGAGTTTACTCGTAATATGATATGAATTATGTAAATATTGGTTGTTGCTGTTTGCAGTACGGGGTGCTGACTGTTTATGTCATGAGCATGCATGTGACTTTTGTGACTAATTTTCACCCTTTATATCTCAACCAATGATTACATTATTACTATAGCAATAAAGAGCACACAAGTTTACACAGAGCTAACCTCTTAATTTAAAATGTGCTACATTTTCTTACAGGATAACGTGCCCCTACACCCCCCCTACAGGAGAAGAAGTCCACTCTCCATAATCTCACAAACTCCTGGGAAACACTGTACTGTTTTTCAGAGGTCAGAAACACTTAATAAGTTAAGGAGAACTGAGAGATTTGTATAACAATACATAGGATTCTCTGGGTTGTTCGGCATTTACTAATAAACATTGTTATTGCAAAACATGTTAACATATTATATATATATATATATATTGTGACGAGGCGCACCGGGGCAGTCAGCGTCGCCCTGACAACGGACGCGCCGCACCTGCCCGAGCTCATCACGGGCGGACCGGGCACAGGTGCGATGCTTCACCCCACGGCGTTAAAACGCCGCCGCCTTCCGCCAAGTGGGAAGGTGAGTTAGAGAGTCGGATGAAGAGAAAGCTGGGACTGAGAGCGAGACCTGCAAGTGCCGCCAGCCGGAGTATCGTTGCGTGTCCCCCGCGCACCCAGAGCAGAGCGAGTGGCCGAAAGCCCTCCAAAGGAGCCCGCGCCACCGCACACTCCCGCCGCCAGGAGGGACGCAACCCCGAGCACGAGCCGCACCAGCCGCACCAGCACCTGCACCAGCAGCCAGCCCGGCTGCTTCCCCCACGCACTACACGCCCCTTTTTATTTAATAAATCCACCCTCCGGGGTATCTTTGAACCGCCTACCTTGTCGTGTGATTCCTCACCCGTGACAACTGGTGGAGAATGCGGGAGTCACCGACGACGGTAGGCGGCACCCCATTAAACTGTTTTTGTTTGGGTTTTTTTCACAGAGGAGAACGGCGTGCCTTTCCCCCCCCCCCGGAAGCATGGAGGAGATTCTCCGACGCCTGACGGAGGTAAGCGTCCGCCAGCAGAGACTGGTTGCGCACCTGACCACCCGTCAGAGCCGGGCGGACGAAGAACTCGCAGCCATGCGCGGCCACGCGGCCCTCGACGCGTACTGTACTGTATATACAGTACTGTATATATATATATATATATATATATATATATACAGTACTGTGCAAAAGTTTTAGGCAGGTGTGAAAAAATGCTGTAAACAAAAAATGCTTTCAGAAATATATCAATAATGATTGTTTATTTTTGTCAATTTACAAAATGCAAAGTGAGCGAACAAAAGAAAAATCTAAATCAAATCAATATTTGGTGTTACTACCTTTTGCCTTCAAACCAGCATCAATTCTTATAGGTACACTTACACAAAGTCAGGGATTTTGTAGGATTATAGTCAGGTGTATGATCAACCAATTATACCAAACAGGTGCTAATGATCATCAATGTTACACTCAGAACTGGCAGAAACCAGTGGGACTCAGGTACACCCATCTACTGTCCGGAGTAAGTCTGGCCAGAAGTGGTCTTCATGGAAGAGTTGCAGCCAAAAAGCCATACCTCCGACGTGGGAACAAGGCCAAGCGACCCAAGTATGCACGAAAACATAGGAACTGGGGTGCAGAAAAATGGCAGCAGGTGCCCTGGACTGATGAGTCAAAATTTGAAATATTTGGCTGTAGCAGAAGGCAGTTTGTTCGTCGAAGGGCTGGAGAGCGGTACAATAATGAGTGTCTGCAGGCAATAGTGAAGCATGGTGGAGGTTCTCTGAAAGTTTGGGGCTGCATTTCTGCAAATGGAGTTGGAGATTTGGTCAGGATTAATGGTGTTCTCAATGCTGAGAAATACAGGCAGATACTTATCCATCATGCAATACCATCAGGGAGGCGTATGATTTGCCCCAAATTTATTCTGCAGCAGGACAACGACCCAAAACATACAGCCAAAGTCATTAAGAACTATCTTCAGCGTAAAGAAGAACAAGAAGTACTGGAAGTGATGGCATGGCCACCACAGAGCCATGATCTCAACATCATCGAGTGTGTCTGGGATTACATGAAGAGGCAGAAGGATATGAGAAAGCCTACATCCACAGAAGATCTGTGGTTAGTTCTCCAAGATGTTTGGAACAACCTACCAGCTGAGTTCCTTCAAAAACTGTGTGCAAGTGTACCTAG
>JAZGTJ010006574.1:0-20791 GCA_036877575.1 Botia almorhae | reverse complement strand
AATATATATAAATTTTTATATATATATATATGTATATATATATAAATAGGATATATATATATATATATATATATATAAATAGGATATATATATATATATATAAATGATTCAGGCACATGTTCAGTCAATGCTTCACTTCATTAATGAATTACAAACAAATATACATGGTACTTCATTGAACCTTTATTCTACATTGTCAATGAAGAAAGCAATGTCTCAAATTTTGAGGTAAGGGTATAATTCAACAAAGCACAGGGAACTGCCCTCACAAAGCTAGTACCCATTCCGTTATAAAACCCTCGGACACCGTATGTCTGATAGATCCCAATGAGTCCCTGAAGAACATTCACAGGTTTCTGTGAGGTTGCACAGAGAGCTGAAATAATACACAAAAAACATCACTGCAACACTTTTGTTCATAAAAAGTAATAATGAACCTGAATTGGATTTGGTTTATTATTCACCTTGAGCTTGCTGCTGTGTTCTAATGACAGCAAGAGGGTAACTGGTGGCCTGTCCTGAGGCAAACGCTGCAAAACTGATGAGGAAGAGTTTGGGCTCATTGATGTGGGCTGGGTCCTGTCTAGCCCAGTTTATAATTGACTGTAAAATAGTGTCATAATGTAGTGTATCAAACACATTTGAATAAAAATAATACTACATGTGGTTTAAAATATAAATTCCTTACTAAATGCATGTCAGCACAGTAGTTACAGTAATAAATGGCAATCATTTGTAAAGATCAAAAAATTACAAAAAGACACAAAACACCATGTCTGTATAACCTCAATGTGTCATCAATATAATGCCATTTTTCAAGACAGAGGCAATTGTGCCTTGATTAAATTCAGAGAGAGAATAAATTAATTTAACAGTGATACTGTCTGTCTAAGGCATAATCTTCTTCTTAATCAAATGTTCATATATCATCTTTATAGCTTTGAATTACCTGGTGTACTGCACATTCCACACCAGCATAGGGTATCATGCAGAGTATACTGGGTTTAAACCCTCTATAAAAAGCTGCCACAGACTCATTCTGGTATATCAACTTAGCACATCCCAGGACTCCATTGTAGGTGCCTGCCGCCTGGAGATTGAGCCTTACTTTCATAACCTACCAAGTAAAAATGTAAAAGTTAAGAAAAAAACAGCTAACAGGGAATGTTTTCAGAATGTTGGCTAATAAAATTCTGAAAAAGTTCTCTCAAAGTTACCAAAAAATGTTCCTGCATTAACATTTTTAATGTTATATATCATATATATAGATATAGATATATAATCTATTCTTATAACAAAGCAATAATGTTTATATAATGTCTAAAAAACTGGATGTTTCAAACGTTACTTGAACCTTCAAAACAACATTTTTAACATTTTTGTTACTTGAATGAAAATGAAAACATTCTTACAACCTAAAATTGTTAGCTGGGAAAAAATACCAAGTAGTTCACCCAGCAGTTTACCAAAAAAGCATGTCATCCTCTATTCCCATTTTGTTACATGGGATACATGACATACATACATGACTTACCTTCTTCCATGGCTACAACACACAATAAAAGTATGCAGCACATGAGTTTGGATCTTTTTGGTATTTTAATTGTGTCCAATTTTCATTTTTGGAGCTTAACTCTCTTGTCAAAGTTTGCTTTCATTGTTAACAGCAGTTTGAACATTCTTCCGAATTTTTCCTTTTGTGTTCCATGAAAGAAGATTAAAGCATCTGGAACAACATGATGTTGAGTAATTACCCAGAATTGTAATTCTGGGTAATTTTTACAAGACATAACATTGACATAAACTGGATACACAGCTATAGATGTAGTATGTAAGATGTATAGCATGTCAGGTGTTGCATTTAGTCCAATTATTTATCTGAGAAAAGTAAACAAGCAGTATAGCTCTAAACAATCTGTTTTTGTCACACACACACTTGAATGTCAACACCTAACAGTATGAAACTCCAACCTGTTGTATCACTCTGATACCTCTAAGGGGTAGAACGCAGCATGCGCCACAGCCCCTGACACACAGCCCAGCCCAAACCTTTGATGCACAGACAGACTCTCCCTCTCGCCAAGACTGTACATCCTCATCTGCATGAAGTACACAAAGAATGTCTGAAAATCTGTGCATGTATAAACTCACATGTGTGTGTTTGTGCACATACTTGTGCATAGATGAAGCACTGAAGCGTTGACTGCGGTGTTCCTTTAAGAACATTTACAGCATTTCCTTGCCACATGGATCTGAAACCTCCAGCCCGAAGCTCCCGGAATCCCAGAGACACAGCTTTGGATTCAAAAACCTGTTTAATATATGGTTACTATGGTATTGCTATTGTTAGTTTAAACACTTGTTTAACAAATAAAATATTTAGTGTATATTCCAACAACAATTTAGAAATACATGTTTTTTTATTTTAAAAAACATTGCTCTGACTGTACGCAAATTTAAAAAACTAATTTTGACTAACTAAAACTGGTTTGATTAATAAAATATTTAGCACATACACATTCAATATTTACCATCTCCTCTGGCAAAAGTAGGTAATATGTATTAATATGTATGCTCATTTAACCACAAGTGTAGGCACGTATGACTTTAGTTGCGACTGACAGACACTGAAATACCTGAAGTCGAGTCTTTAAGCGGTCAATGGGTGCTGTCACTGTTCTAGACACAGCATCTGCCAAGCCTGCAGCCAATATAAAGTTCCCCCAGACAAATGGGTCTGTTTCCTCATGGGTTAATTCAATAGGCATAGAGCGACTCTCACCTACATCAAATACCTGTGGATGTCACCAAATCCTATTATAAACACAACCTCAGAATAATAAAAACATTACAGGTTGGGGATTCACAAAAAGATAAATAGGTATTTGTGATATTTACCAAGTTATGTTTCCAGGATGACACAAGCTCTCCAATGTTGTCTGCTGGGTTAATGATGATGTGCTGGAGAAATTCCTCCCAGTCTACTGTCATAGAGTCATCTTCATCCATCCTTATGACAAACATAACCACAACTTCAGTCGAGATCAAACGTCACATAACCCTGCATCCCAAAACCCATATACCACAATTAAAATATTAATATTTGTGTTAAATTTCATATTTGTCAACAGATAATATTATTATGTTGATAATTAATAATCAATATGCAGCATAATTTAACACAAATTATATATATATACAGTATATATATATCAAGGTATCTGCTCCCTTTTTACACATTTCACACATTCAAACATGTAGTGAACTTAATGTTCATTATCAATGATAAAATACAGTAAGTGTTATAACAAAGCCTGCAGGAGCAGGTCTTACATTTGAATGATTCTCTTTGCATTGTGTTTTGATATGAGCACACCCAGCTCTTTAAACAGAGTCATGATGTCCTCCAGGTCAATGGTACCTAATCAGAGGAAAGATGGAATCAATCTTTGAAACTGTGCAGGTGTTTTCTGAGCAAAGAACACATTTACTGTCTTTAGTAGAAAGGCTGAAGACAAAGCTGTTTCATTTAGAAAGTAATAAGAACAATTTGTCACAGATAACTTACCACATTTATTTCTGTCAAGGGCATGAAAATCTATTTTCCATTTCTTCTCTCTGTCCATCATGTAAATCAGGAATTCCTGATAGCTTAGTCGTCCATCCTTATTTTGATCATATTTAGACAAGATAGCCTGAACAAAAGAAGCAGGCGGCCTCAGACAGGCGCAGACATTTATTCAATTTAGATTAATTTAAGAAGTCTTTCTAATGCTATATCACAAAACAATACCATACTTGCGCCTTTTCACAAATGGGTACCACACCTATCTTTCGCATTTCATTATGCAGCTCCTCCACTGATATAAAACCGTCATTATTCTTGTCGAGTTTATCGAACAAGCTTCGAAAGTGATCCATAATTAAACCGATATCCAAAGCACAAGAGAAATTGCCAGTTTACGACTGACATATGTATTTAAGTATGTCCTTAGCTTAACTTCTAATAGAAAGCCTCTGAATTGGTCTTATGTTTATCTCTGGATAACGCTGAGTCATTAGTCCCAGGTTCTGCATAGGATGGAGATCTGTGTGGTGGTCCAGCGCAATGCATTCTTTCCCCGGGAAATTCAGCTTGAGGTAACCAATTATATCCAGCAGATGACGCTGTGACTTTTATTATTGAGTCCGATATGGAGCAGTGCGTATCATAGTAACATTACAAGCATGCGCAGCATACACGGGGTTTTGTTTCTGTTTTCTGAAGGAAACCCTGTGAATACCTGACTATCTTGATTTTACAGTCTATTGCTGCTAGCCTCTATCTAATATTTTATTAAACATTATGATAAATATGCAATGTCAGCTGGGGTGAAGGGAAATGTTTGGATTGAGAGGAAATTGGATCTTTTTTGGCAGGATGCCAACAGGGAAAGTTTGAACTTCTATACTTAGAATAAACACTGTCTGTTAATATCTGAGATTTCCCTTTTATTTTTAGAAAATGACATCAAATATTTTACATTTGCGGTAACATTGCCAACAACCTTCTGGTGTGGGCAGTAAACTACAACACAATTGACTGTGACGTACCTTATTAAGCTATGGTTACTAGGTTGTTTACTTACAAGCTTATTGTTTGGCTCTTTGACATTGATTTATATTCAACAGCACTAGTTCTAATGTCTGAAACCATATTCATTTAGGAAATGCATCTTATTAATCTAAAGGATTGAACAAGACAGATTTAGAGTTAGGTTGAAGTTGCAATTCAAGTATTTTGATAAACCCCAATATGAACCAAAGTCTATGGGATAAACATACTACAAAGGTCGCAATAATAGATTGTTGTGGCTATAGAGCCAGCATATTTTATTATTTGTTTATTTTGAGATTATATTTTACTTATCACTTACAATATAAAGGGATTTTATCATATATGCTTTGATCAGTATCATAAAATGGAAATACAAACCAATATAACATCATTCAACCATAAAGTTTGCAATACTTAAATGAATTAAAATAAAAATGTAACTATGTAAACAGACAGATCGATGCATGGATGGACGGACAGACAGGTATACTTGATTGAATCCAGATTTATCTGAAACTGGGAAATGACGTGTGTTGCTCTTTACTTTCTAGAAAGCGCCCTCAAATTCCAGCGAGCTGTACTGGTACAGGGGAGGGAGCAATGGCTATTTAAAGAGGGCAAAATAACACAAGATATTCAGTGCTGAGTAACCGCCTCCAAACAAACATCACTGGACCAACCATCTGTATCCCAGATTAAAGAGAGGATTTGACAGCGGACACGGACAGTCTTAACAGGAGACTGACGAATCTTCAAAACGGCGTCAAAACGGTCTGCATAACAGAAAATGGGTAAAGATTACTATAAAATTTTGGGAATCGCGAAAGGAGCATCGGAGGACGATATCAAAAAGGCGTACAGAAAACAGGCTCTGAAATGGCACCCTGACAAAAACAAAGCAGCTAATGCGGAGGAGAAATTCAAGGAGGTCGCGGAGGCTTACGAAGTTCTCAGTGATCCAAAGAAACGAGAAATATATGACCAGTACGGCGAAGAAGGTATGGCTACCATATTATAAAGCCTAGCAAACCAATGTGAAAAGGGACTTGATCCTCTATGCGTCTGTGCTACGTGTCGGATCACTAAATGCAATAGATATAAAAACGGAATCACAAACCATTGGTTCGGAATCCACAGACCTCGTGGTTTAATTCTCTTTTGACAATGCTCAACCAATGCATGTTCTAATAAAAAGCAGGAAACAACACACTGTAATATCACTGCCTGTATTTTATCGAGCGGTATTTGGCCGTCGTATTTGCATGGTCACAAATGCCACCACAGTGTTATATAAATATCTGGGTTGACTTGTATCAGATGGGTGATTTATCTGTGTGTTTATTTAATGGAGTGTTGCAGTGGGTTTCATACAGTAATTGAAGCATTTAGGGGCTGGGGCATGTGGCCTAAATCTTCCAAATGTGTTTTCTCTCTAATCTGTACATCGTTAGGTCTTAAAGGAGGCGGAGGGACCTCAGACGGGCCAGGGGGTAACTTCACCTACACCTTCCATGGAGATCCTCATGCGACCTTTGCCACGTTTTTCGGAGGGGCTAATCCTTTCGAGATATTCTTTGGCAGGAAAGTTAATGGACGTGACGACGACGATATGGAAGTGGATGGCAGTGACCCGTTTGGTTCTTTTACGAGCTTTAACATAAACGGATTTCCACGCGAAAGGCACGTTGGTCAGGGAGGCCCACCGCGCAGGAAACAAGACCCCGCGATCCACCACGAACTCCGGGTGTCTTTAGAGGAGGTTTTTCACGGTTGCACCAAGCGAATGAAAATCTCGCGCAAGCGTTTGAACCCGGATGGTAGAACACTGAGAACCGAGGACAAAATCCTCACTATTGAGATCAAGCGTGGCTGGAAAGAAGGAACCAAAATCACGTTTCCGCGCGAAGGCGACGAATCTCCTAATACAATTCCCGCAGATATTGTGTTTGTCATAAAGGACAAGCCCCACGCCCATTTTCGACGAGAGGGGTCAGATATCGTTTACCCAGTTCGGGTCAGTTTGCGTCAGGTGAGAAGAACCACTTCATTCTAGCTGTCTGTTTTGTCCCTCCATCCATCCATCGTACAGTTTTAAACAATGCATGGCTTTATACATTTCCATGGTAACTAAAAAGAGCGCGTTAGTGCGCTAGTTGTGTGACATCTTGACTCTTACATAATTTGCCGTTTGGATAGGAAGAAACATGAGCTGGATCAGCTGTTGTGATATGACAGAAAAGTATCTCGACCATTTAATTTGTTACAGGGCCATCAAGATGTACTTATATGGCATATGGCCTGTGATTGTAAATGTAATAATTAATCAGAACACTTACAGTGCTTATAAAATTATTATTAAACGAGGATGATGTGATATTTTTGATGAATAAAGGTATAAGTAACACAAAATAAACCGAAGTAGAACAGTTACTACATTACTTTTAACATGCCTTTAATTTGTTAGTAATATTATTTAAGTGATTTTCACCCAGTAAAATAAGCCCCAAAAGCTGATAAGATCAGGTCTGAAAATGGCTGACTATAACACCAGGCATGCATAAAACTGTATAAAACATAGTCCATCAATAGCCTAGATGTTTGGCAGCGTAAAATGTAGAACTTTTCTATATCTGTTTTCTATTTGACCAACTGTAATTGTTTAATATTTCTTTGATTGTAGTCGTTATGTGGCTGCTCTGTCACCGTGTCAACGATAGATGGAAAAACATGCAATATAAAGATAACTGATGTCGTCAAACCAGGCATGAGGAAGATCATTGCTGGACAAGGGCTGCCCTTCCCAAAGAACCCTGAACAGAGAGGAGACCTCATTGTGGAGTTTGATGTGAACTTTCCTGACAGTCTGCCATCTAATGCCAAGGATGTCCTGAAACGGCACTTACCAACCTCATAAAGGCAGGTTGAACAGACTTTAGTGACATTTCTATATGAACAATACAGTCCCATCTATATGTGGACTATAATGACAAATCAAATTTTGAGAATGTGCAATTTAAAATAATTTTTTATCTAGATGTTTGTTCTATATACATATATGTCTAATACATATATGTATATTTGAATTATGTTGCATGCGTATGTATGTCAGTGAAAGCTTAAAGTGCAATCTGTGTGTCTGAAAGTAAATGTTTGCCCTTTGTTTCAAGGTTTTCTGTTTTATTATTTTTCATTTAAGTTGTGCAGAAGCGTATTAACAATAAATGCTCTATTGGAAGTTTGTACATCGTCAGTACTACCCAGAGTAAATTAAAAGATGTTCAGCTGTTTTCTTTATCCTGTAGATTAAATTACATGATTTTTAAGGTGCAATCTTATCTGTACTGACAGATCCTGTACTGTTCCTCATTTTAAATTAAATGATGACTTGTTAAATGCAGTGATTTGTATGATGGTAAGAGTACTATAAATACATACCTTCATTCTTGATCCTAAAAGCATTTAGATGCTCAGAAAATGCCTTTTTGGGTCTGACATGTCAGATCTCGGTGTCAGAAATGTGAGTGATAGATTTTGCTCACATATGTAACTGTCTTTGACAGAGTCAAAAGTTATTACTTGTGCTGTGGATTCATAGCATACCACGTTATTAATGAAAATCATGTTAAGTTGAAGAGTTTGCATAATTATAATGACCTTACTTTATAATTTCAAATTTTGACTAGTTATTCTCCCATTGTCTTGTCTTTGGAAATAGAACTTTCCTTATAATACACTTAATAAAAAATGTTCGTGGTAAAAAGCCTCGACTGCTCCAGATTTTACACGTGATTCATTTTAACATCCGCCAGAGGCCGCCACATGTTCAGTCGCATGTGAATGGGGGTCAACGCTGACCAAAATCAACAGCAGTTGTTTTTCAGGATCACATTAGAAACTGATTGACCTGAAAATACGTTATTTGTGGTCACATAACTTTAAAACTTAAAACGATGATGATTAGTGAAACAGTTAAAGTGAAGAGCAGGTCAAGAATAATCCACGCAGTGCTGAACTACACTGGCATGACTATTCTTAGTCGTTATGTGTAGGCTTATTGGCAATTTCCACGATGACCAGGCTGTAAGTAAGAAATACGGAACGGAACACGCTCAACTGTTATGTTATCAATTCGCTTTTGTAAGGAAGTGTATAACGTATAATAAAAGTTAGTTGTTTATATATATATATATATATATATGTGTGTGTGTATGTATTATGGAAAAGCCGATATTAAACATGATCTGCTTTTACCAATTAAAATTTTAAAAAATCATTAGACACCTGAGGCAGGTAAATGAGTTTCTTGATGACGTCAAGGCGCTCTGTGGCGACTCCTTCCCTGAGCGCGCGTGCGTTTGGCAATAGTTACCATTGTTTGCGCACCAACAGCAAGATAGTTTACAGTAGATAGGCATCGGTATTTATAAACCCACCTCAGTATAGCCGTTTCAGGCCTCCGGTTCATTTTCGAGGGGAAGAAACGCGTGCACTTTACTAAAATAACATTTTCAACAGGTTGATTGTCTTCTTACAATGCTCTAGCCGTCCGCCTCCCGTGCGTTTCAGTCCGCCCGCGGATTTACAGGAGCAGCAAGCATGCCGTTGGGACTCAGGAAAAAGAAAAACAAGTCGAGGGAAAGCTCGAACTTAGTGGAAAATGAGGAGATCAGCGGACACGGAGGTGGAGGGGTCGGAAAGTCCGCCGTAAATGGTGGCGGACTCCCACCTCCACCTGCCAACCTGCGACCAAAGCTGGTGTTTCACACGCAGCTCGCCCACGGGAGTCCAACGGGCAGGATCGAGGGTTTCGCGAACGTCAAAGAGCTATACAACAAAATAGCAGAAGCGTTTAATTTAAGTCCGGATGAGGTAAATCTCAGCTGTTAAGTGTGTCACATCTCGATGAATAATTCATGCCGACCTGAGTCAGCAGGCAGGCAACAAGTAGGGCAAAAAATATACAGTGGCAAATAAAAAGTCTTGGCGGAAAATACTGCGCTTGATGTTTTCATAAGATGCGTCTACGTGGGTACTAGAAACTATAATCTTTAAAAATATTTTTAAGCTTAAGGCATTAGTTGACATTTTTGGTCCATTCATTTTTTTCTAGCATTACTTATAGATCCTAAATCTTGTGTTTGTATTGGTTATATTCTGACATTAGTACTTATCAGCATTAGATACCTGCTTGGTTTAAGAAGTTGCTCTATTAGAAATCGTTCAATATAGTGTAATATACGTGCATTTGAAGGCACAACAAACTTTACATTAAGTCAGTATTTAATGTGAAAAGCTTTATTTCTCTGCTAGTTCCTAACTGTGAGAATGTAACCAGATATTCAGTATTGGAAAGACTACACCAAATGAACAAATTTAAGGGCCAGTTAAAAAACATACGACATATCTTAATATTTAGGAAATGTGCCTCTTGATGTCTGTGGTGGTTACTGCTGTGCCTCAGTGGTGTCACTTTTGTGTATTGAAAGTTTCCAAGCATAGCTCCCATGCTGAAAGCACGTATGATCCCAAAAACCAGTCAGACTAGTAATTAGACCGTTTGGTTGGATACATTGGGTGTGTGGTGTCAATGATTTAAAGGTCAGCTAACAGAACTGTGTCACTACGTTTTGAAAACAAAGCAATTAAGTTACAAATGTGGAGGTCCAGGCCCAAGGGAAGATGGTTAGTCTTGGGATGGTGTAGAAGCAGTGCGTGTCCTCGGAGGAAGTCCCTCACATCCTGTGCAATTGGCACAGCCCTAAAATCTGTTGATAAATTGCTTGTTTCCCCAGGGATGGAGGCCTGTATTCTCCGTACATTCTTAGAAGGTTTTGGCTTCATTCAAAACCCCTGCTGTGTTGACCTATTAAATTAATAGCATTCTAACATGCACTTGAACAACATTTACTACCATCCCATGCAATATTAATGTGACAAAATAATCTTAAGCAAGTTAAGTTGGTTTATGAACACATTGCAAGGCTTAATTTGTCAGTTTACCTGATCAAAGTCTGTTTATTACCATGACACTTGAGAACGTTTTCACATGTTGGACTACGTGACTTTATGAAAGTGTCTTTTCAGGTAGCCAATAGGTCATTTGTTTTGCATTTGCATGCAGGTGCTGTTGTCTGCTTGACAGCAAGATTTGCTTTCTATGTTTTGAATTAAGCAGGTTTAGAAGTTATCCAGCCCTCAGTGAAACTAATATGAATTAGTTTTGATTAAAAAATATAATGCCCTCATACAGGTAAAAATGCCTCAGAGGATTAATTATAATATTGTCACGTAATAGTAATAAAAAATGTTTTACTAATTTAAAAGCTCTAGTAGTTTGTTGTGTCCTCAAAATCAAGGTTAGCAGTTGTTGAATGAGTGGACCTAATTAGACTAGACTGAACATTTGCTTAAGGGCCTGTGAATAGCAGCGTGTTATGACTAGTCAATTCTTACTTCTCAGAGAGAAGAGGGAAGTAATTTTTATCATTAGTTTTTTGTGATAACACTCTGCAAAATGACCTTTCTGTTGAGGCATTTTAAGGATTGGAAGATTTTAAAACATAAACAGACTGATAACCAGGATAGAAAAGCTGTTTTAAACAATGCAGAGCTTTGTAAATGGAAAAGAATGGTCAGGCCGGTTCTGATTACAGAAAGCCAGTATAGTGTGACCAGAGCAGATCTTCTCTGTCAAGTCTTTGTTAGTATCCAAATACTTGAGCTGTTTTTTATTAACCTTTTTTGTGGAAAGTATGTTCATATGCAGGAACTTGTAAGCAATTTAAAAAGTGGGGGAAGACAAATTAATGCAGTGGGGATTATATTCTTAGGAGTGAGTCTGTGTCCAATGCAGTTTCTAGATGCAGTTCTGGAAACGCTCGTGGTTTTTAAAATTCAAATGAGTGGTGAATGGTTATGCCTTAAGTTTTTTAAATGCTGGATAGTTTGCATCAAAGATAAGTACAGTACTTATGAGTGTCATCCAGTGACAGACACTCAGTTTGTCTGTGTACCATTAGCCTTTCATGCTTTCATATCAGTCCATTCATATATGTTTACATGAACGACAACCTGGATTCCTGTAATGCTTTATAGACAACATCATCTATAGATAAAGACTACACCTGTGTAACCAACAAAAAGCTTGATATACACTAAAAGTTAGATGAGAGTTCAGATCAGATAATTCATCCTGTGATATGTAATTCCATATTGTTTATGCACATATCCGGGTCGCAAAACAACAAGAAATGTTCTATTGTACATTGTCCTGTATTTATGTAGGTGGTATTTGTTGGGCTGCCTTGATGTTGATTTTAAAAGAATTATGTCTTCACAGGATAATTGTCATTACTGTATTAAATCTAAGAGAAACTTCATAGAGGATAATGAGAACTGTCAACAAACTCAAAATATTAGTGTAATGATGGTTTGATTCCATAGAAAATGTCCTTAATTGTCAGAAAAGTAATGTCAGTGCAAAAGTCTTAAAGAGTAACAGCTTTAATGGCTTTTTATGGCTAAATATAAGATAATTTCTTTTGCTGTATCAATATGACTGGGCCATATGTTTCACGATCATCTACTGATGGTGTCTATGTTTGGTGGCATTTTGGTACACTTGTACACACGTAAACCCTTTTGGGCATGTTTGGACTGTTTTCAAAGTACTGCCTGCAAAGTGTTCATTCATAAATCATTTAATACGTTGCTTACTGTTTGTAAGGCAGTTCATTGGCCATTTTCACCACATTCATTCAGAAGCTGAGCTTTGTCAAATGCTGTAATGCTTTCACCCACATGGACAACAGAAGCTGTTACTATTCTGCGTCATTATGGGAATATAAACGTGTCCTTCGAGTATGTACATGCTTTTGTTAGCTGCCTGGAATGTGTTCTAACTAAATATGAGTCGCGCCTCAATTGAAACTTGTTTGTAGGGTTATGCTGTAACGTTAAACCTCAGTCTGTGTACTTGGAACAAAACTGTTTTGGCTTCCAAATGTAAGATACTGTAGTTTCCATGGTTTACCTATGTTTTCAAAGCAACTTATCAGTTTAAATGGCCTTAAACTGGTGTCATGATTGTTAAGAAGGTGTAAAACCATAAAAAAACACATCAGAAAGGATATTGTTGAGAATATTTTCATTTCACTACTGTGGTCTGTACTTTTCATTTACAATGTAGACATGGTGAAGCTTTAAAAGCTGATAAGTCCTTTACCTACCCAGTGTTAATGGTTACCTCTGAAAAATGTTGATAAATTATTTTGAGGTTTTGAATGGATTGTCACAGTAATGTTTAAACCAAGCAGTTATTTAGTTTTTGTAATGAATGATTTGATGACTCCCTGCATTTCATCCAATCTAGCGACTAACACGTACCGTTGGTGTTAAACCTGGCTACTTCAGCAGTTTGACTATGTTAATCTTTCAAAACCCCAACTTGCTGTGTACACCAGGTCAGTTTTTTCCTTTAATAATGCCTGCCTAATCTTCAGGCTCTAAGCACATTCATTTATTATGATCAGAGCAGAGTGCCTTACCAAGACCAAGCAGCCGGTTACCAAAGAAACAGCCCTCTTGAGCTTTCGCCCATCCAAAAACATGGGTTGTGAGAATTGTTGTGTAATTGTGGTGGATTACCGTAAACCTTGAAATTAAAGGTTGGTTTAGATTGTCGGCCAATTTAATCCTCGTTTATATTGGGGAGTAAAAAAGCTCACTTGATTTTTTTGCTTTTCATAGCAATGTAATTTTGAAAGGTCAGACTGTTGCAATACTCGTCACACTCAGTCCGTGGGCATGCCCTGTAATGAAGGTGAGATGTTTGCCAGTTACAGAAGGTTATTTTCATACAGCGTGGGCTGGTACGTCAGCACAAGAGAGCATAACTGCCGAGGACGTCCTGTGACTCTTTAAAACGTGCGTGTAAGAGGAAGCATGATGTCAGCTGCAGCCTTGGTAACGCAGAGTAGGTGTCTATGAATCCACCCACAAATAAGGCAACAACCCATTCCAGCCACCCCCACCCCTTCAGCCTGCCAAGGAAAAATTGAAGCGGTCTAGTTAGTAGCCAAGTCCAGCCCTCTCTTTCGTCCTTACGAAAGCTTCCCCTTAATCCCAGGCCTTTTGATATGCTGCGGTAACCAGGGAAACAGTCTTGTATGCATGTCATCTGATGTGTGTCCAAAGTGCCTGCCGTGCAGAAAATAGGGAGAAAACAAGTCTTCTTTGTTAGAGTGTCTGCACCACCAAAGGTTGTTATAAAGAGCTGATACGGACAGATCTTTTTATATTTAACAGAGTTGCTCACCGAATTGTGTCCAAAGGTTGTTTTTACCTAGAGGTTATTGTGTAAGAAACTATCTAGAACCACAAGGTCATCTGTTTAAAACGGAAAATGATTACAACGTTTTTGTCCTTAAGTTGTTCTTTTATTAAACTACTGTATGGCAAGTATTATGTTTGGGAAGAGATATGGCTTTCTTTTCAAACATTCTGTACCAAGTTTTCATTGGCCCAGTAAGGACCATTACAAACGAAGTGTAATGGTGTAGTGTAATTTTTGCCCCACGTAGCTAATTTAAGCACTTCCCTGCCCTGTCTGTTATAAATGGATAGTCCCGCCTTAAACTTTCATTGGTTAAGCATTATGGTGCAATGTGACTGTATATCAGCATGGCTGTGATTTGGTTGTAGGCACAAGGCCACAGGTGGTCACAGGGTGCTGGTGTATGACAACAGCATGATTGTGAGTGAGATATTACTTTAATATAACAGATCAACAGACAATGGAAAGTAAATAAGAAATGAAAAACCAAGCAGTGTGGAATTACTTTGTCACAGATTCAGGATATGCGGTCGCTAGTTCATAAGATGCGGCCAAAACTCCATTAATAATTTGTCACTTTTGTTGAATTGTTTCAATGGTTACAATGATGAAGTGATACAAAAGTAAACCATCCCATGATTCTACTATAGTCCTAACAGTTCCTTTTGAAACACCTCTTGGCCAGAGTCAAAGTTGAGTAATTAATTATTTTATAAATATGTAAGGCACAAGTTGTATGTATGATTTTAAGATAGTATTATGGTGTTTTTGTTTTATTTAAAGCTTCAGCTGCCTTTTTGTAATCTATTTGTATATACCACACATGTTAGAAATAACATGAGTAAATTATTGGATGAACTATTCTTTGAAAATAGGGCAGGTATTTTTCCTTTTATTAAATCTGTGAACAGATATATCTGGTTGCCAGGTGTCATGTTTCCTTTTTGGCACCAGTAGGTCACACTGAACACGGTGATGCCAGATTTGTAGATGATTGATACCATCTATCTGTCTGTGTGGACATTGGATATGAAGGCCTGGACAGCAGCGTAAATAGCCCAGTGTGTCATGCATTGTTTCCAAAAGTTCATTTTGTTTTTTATAATATATAGGTCATAAGTGTTTTTAGTTTTATTGTAATGACATCAGATAATAAAACTGGTTTTATAAGAAACAGAAGCATCTGTGACTCATTTGACGTTTATTGTGGCATCAACGTGTTTTAACACGCTATAAAATCATCACATGCTTTATAGGCACACAGTCTGTCCACCATTTTCTGCACTACTTGTGGAGGAAATTCTGAAATTAGATGTGTGAAATGTAGCTGGGAGTTTGATAGGCGTATCTGGTAGCTGAATGAATTAGCCAAAATATCTAATAAATGTACATCCACCCTAGTAACCAATGTTTACAGTTCCTCAGATAAGTTCTTTAAGAATTCCAAACTGATCAAATAAGATCTTACTAGATTAGCTAAAACTAAATAGAGACTTCTTAGATTCAGCAAAATCTTTGAGAAAACCATATACAAATAATGTACTGCTACTTAATAGCTAAAGAAAATACAGGTGTTTTAGATCCTGTAAGATTTACTTTAAATTCTTTCTGGTGTCGTACAGGGACATTTATTCACCTGGTAATCTAAATAGTTCACTGTACACTGTGTGTTTTGTTTAGGAGTTTAATTTAAAGGGGAGATTTCATTTTTGCCAGCTCTAAAAATTTTATATTTGATCAAAGGAGTGTTTTGCTAAAGATGCTTTAAAGGATTGTTTAAAGGTCATACCACACGACTTATCATCAGTTACACTTTTATATATTCCCCAATCCAATTAGATTTTTTTCCTCTGTTGAACACAAATGGATAGACTGACTATTCGCCTTGCTCTTTTCCCAACCTGATCTGACGGTAAAACTGAACTATTTTATGAGGTGGCAATTTTATATGATCTTGTACATAAAAACATACAGAGAGGGAAAGCAAGCACAAAGCACTCACCCTAACCATTACTGGGACACAGGCATATTGTAATGTAAAATAGTTAGTAAATAGTAAAATAGTGACATTGTGTTGTCTTGTCAAAATAAATGGTTCATGTTTGTTTAAATTACTTTAACCTAAACATCTCTAAATGTTCCAGATTCTATTTTCCACACTCAACACCCATAAAATTGACATGGATAAACTACTGGGAGGGCAGATAGGACTGGAAGACTTCATCTTTGCTCACATCAAAGGACTCAAAAAGGAGGTGGAAGTGTTCAAGGCAGAGGAGGCGCTTGGGCTCACTATCACAGACAATGGAGCTGGATACGCTTTCATAAAGGTAGAATCATAATGCAGCTTTCTTGCCAGAGCCTGCAGGACTTTAAGTGGCCTGATCAGCTTGTCCCAGTGTAGCGCTGTCCCAGTACACATAATAATTTGCATTTTTTTTTTGCATAAGTTTCCTCTGCACAAATGGAAACACCATTTACCCCTTTTTCTCTGATGTTGGACATGTCTTGATTAAAAGACGTATCATTTTAAAAGAACGCCACACAGTGTTTGTAAGATTGTTAATGTTTGTTAAATCTGGTTTTGAGTTTGTAAAGAAAAATGTGTTAGTCATGTTTCTTTTTTTTAATAATCAGAAATCCTATATACTCAATACTCATTCAAAATGGTGCCAAAGATCATCTATCTACAGCACAGTTGCTTGTAAAAAACATTTTACTGCCATTGAACATGGGATGAATAAACTTTGATCCTTGGATACTATCATATAACACACATTATATTTCCATATTTTAAATTTAAATTAAATTTGACTGTGTATGTTGTTTGGCTGGCAGCGGATCAAAGAGGGCAGTGTGGTGGACGAGGTGAAGGTGATCTGTGTAGGAGATCACATTGAGTGCATTAACGGAAAGAACATCGTAGGGATGCGGCATTATGAGGTGGCACGGATGCTGAAGGAGCTGCCCAGAGATCAGCCGTTTAGCCTCAAACTGGTGGAGCCCATGAAAGCCTTTGGTGTGTCTTATTCATATTTGAAGTACACTTGACCATTGTGGCGGCACGATATCGAAGAAACATGCGATATCCGATACAATAATACAGTAATGAAAATTATTGTATCTGTAAAATATATAACCAACATGCATGTTTCATTTTCTTTCTGGAAAATGACAGCATCAGTTTGCAGTTTGACAGTTCACCCAAAAATAATTTACTTACCCTTGTGTCATTCCAAACCTGTATGATCTTTTTGCTTCTGAAACACAAAAAAGACATTTTAAAGTATGTGAACTAGGTGAACTATTAGGAATTATTAAGAGTTATACTGTAAAATTGTGTATGTGTTGGTTTAAACAATTTTTCTTTTAACAGAGATGCTTGAGCCAAGGTCTAGAGGAGGTGGAGCCAAATCCTCAGGAGAGAACAAAATAGGCACAGGCAGAGAAACCCTTCGATTGCGCTCCAAGGGTCCTGCAACAGTCGAGGAGATGGTAACAGTGTTTTCTCAGTGATGGTGTTTGTGACAGTGTTAGCACTAATTCTCTAACAATGGAGTCCAAACTTGAAGTTGATAGAGTATATAATGCCATTCTATGATTCCACAGCCCACAGAATTTGAGGAGAAGGCAGTTAAGAAAGTTGATGACCTTTTAGAAAGTTACATGGGCATTCGAGACACTGAATTAGGTGAGATTTTCAAAAGTCAAGTTTACATGTATGAAACTGAATTATTTCAGTTGCTTAGACCAAACATTTTAATGGCAACTCATTTAATTGCATTACTAAGCATATATAGACTCAGGACACAGAAATAAATGTTGTCCCTCCTGCATAGCGGCAACGATGGTGGAGGTGGGCAGAGACAAGAAGAACCCTGATGAGTTCGCCATGTCTTTGGATGAGGCACTTGGTGACTTTGCCTTCCCTGATGAGTTTGTGTTTGATGTCTGGGGAGCCATTGGTGACGCCAAACAAGGACGGTTTTAAAACAGTGCTACACCCCAAGCTAATATCAAGGGAATGCTATTTAGAAATGTGCCGTTCACAGACAGCCTTCTAAACATTTAAATTTATGTGATTAAAGGAATGTTTTTAAAAATAAATAAAAATAATAATAAATAGCACTGTATTTGTTTTTACATGAATATGTTTTGCAGCCTATTCAAGAGTGCTTTATGGCAGTTAGGCACCAGGTTTAGCTTATGACAAGGCGAATTTAGAGATTTTATGTATGTATGTAACATGTATAAGTGAAGCTGGGAGCATATTATATTTAGCAGAAGCCAAGGGAAAGGGTGATGTTTCAAACACTCCTGTGGATATAGAGAATTTTGTATAGAATTTTGATATACCTTAATCGTCTCTTTAGATATATTTTAACTGTTTAATTTATTTTCAGTTTATTAAAGTGGTAAGACCTTTGAAACAACTAACAAATTCCAGGTTTAGTATAGTCAGGAACATCTTTACAACTAATTGTCATCACATTTTATCACCATTTATAGTACATAAGTAAGCATTCAACATTAAAAGTTGTGCCAACCAGACCGTTAATTTGACATATACTGCAAATGAATTGATACTGCTTTAACTCTGTTATGAGCCTATTGTTATGTACAATCCATAAGGGATCAGATTGTATGATAGATCTTGTATATTTTTGTGTGTGATTTCTGTTGACAATTTAATTTTGTATGAATGATTCCTGTTGTGCTTTAAATACAGGTTTTACCATCTGGCTATTGTTCGCAGTTATTAAAGGTGTAAAAAGATGCAGTAAATTACTTTATCCTGAAAATTCACTGTGATGAATAAACTGTTACCCTTCCAGACTTGTATTGTCACCATTATTAGTGACATTTTAAAACATCATTTTAAAGGCTGTCATCCTTATAGTATGTACAATATGATTGTCATTTGTTCGTAAAGCAACAGTACTTCTAATTGTATGTAGAATTAAGTTGCTTTAACTGCTTGCTTGCTGCAAACCTAATGGTAAGTGCAATTGTGAGTATATGAAGTCTTATATTTAACAGCTCAGAGTGGAACAGAGGCACAGTGAAAATAACAGTTGCTGTTTTATTATCTGAATAATGACTGCCCCCTGCTGTAGCATACAGCCATGTTCATGTAGTAGTATTACCCTGAAGAGTCATTTACAGTAAAGTACAGTCATGAAGTTTAAAAAATCTTTTTAGTGCCAGCAGAACTGCAGTCCACAACACAGCTAATGATAGCAACACCCCCAGAGAAAATGCAATCATTTGATGAATGTTAAAAAAAATCAACACAGTTAGTGTGATTATACAGTAGTTCCCCTTAAGTTCGTGCAAGAGTAATCACGGGTGCAGTTCATTACATAACTATAGAGACATTCCAGCAATGTTCGACAACCCAAAAAAGTTATTTTCCATATTTACCAATTTAACACCTGCTGTATGTTCACATATAGTTTATATGAGGGTAGAAGCGATTGAGTTACATTATTTATTCTGTTACATATGTATATGTTCACCTCAAGTTATCACTAATTTCCTGTTACATGGGAATATGATGACCAAGTCATCACTGATTTATTCCTATACATATGAATATGACCTTAAATCATCACTCATGGGCTGTTGTGAATGATGACCTAAAAATAAGCATTAAATATCTTGTTCAGCCTGACATCCTTATCTTTTGTTTTTAAATAATGAGTTGCAGACTTTAAATACATTTAGGACTGGGCATCTTGAATGTTGTTTTTGTCTAAGACCAAAAGTTCCTTGGTTATAAGGACCTGATTTACTAACAGTGCCCAGCACAACCCCTCTTTTGATATTAAAAACTTACAGAATTTACAAAAGGCACACAGTGAAAAGTTAGCAGTTTATTATAGTAGTTTATTATAGACAATTGATGATAGCAGCTTTATATGTTAATCAAGTAACATGAACTTTTTTTGCAGGAGAAGCATTGAACAAATGAAGGTTAATGTGCAAAACCTTGGCCCTGAATCAGAGCTGGATTTGGCCACTCACCATTATGGGCCTACAGTAGCGGATGTTTTTTTTCTTTTTAGAGGACTGTAAAAAAACTCAGCACCCACAATAGGCACACATATACTAATGTGGAAGCTATTGGCTCAAGTATGTAAACAAAAACAGAAAACTTCAGATTACTTGATCACAATTTGATTTTTATTTCATTTTTGCACTGAAGACAAAATACAAAGTTTTATTTTTGAAGTTAGTTGTTTTATAGTAAATATTATTGGATTACTAAAGGACTCAGAGATGAAGTGGCCCACTGTTTGCCCACTGTTTGCCTTGCCTTTTCTCCCTGACTTAACAGGAAAACTTGATGTGACATCTGTAACACATATATAACAATAAATCAGTGATGACTTAAGGTCATCATATTCATATGTAACGGAATAAATAAGTGACGACTTGGTCATCATATTCCTATGTAACAGAGGAAATTAGTGATAACTTGAGGTGAACATATACATATGTAACAGAATAAATAATGTAACTCAATCGCTTCTACCTGGATCTCGCAGCCGAACTGAATGGTCCGTGCGGCGCGCAAACTATCGCTGTTTTGTCCCGCATTTGAATGCAACTGGACGCGAAGCAACAAAAATCTGCAGTGGCACAGTATATGCTAACGACAGAAATATTAAGAAAATTTGCGGTGGTGGCAGTGCGAGCGCTAATAAACCGGCAAAAAATAAATTCGCAAAAGGCCATTATTTAATCGCAGCCCTTTGATAGCTAGACACTCAGGGCCGTGCAGAGACCTTTAAAGGGGCAGGTGCTCAAAGTATAAAAAGGGCACCTGGAACAAGGCATTAAAGAGCCCCTCGGGT
>JAZGTJ010006573.1:7296-24641 GCA_036877575.1 Botia almorhae | reverse complement strand
CATTTCGCCTCGCCCTCCCTCTCCTGAACCTGTTCTCCCGTCTCACCCTCTAGTGTCTGTCCTTGGCAGAGCAGTGTGTGGTAATCCTATTACTCTTGTGCGAAAACCAGCTGAGAGAAAGGGAGGGAGGGAAAGTGAGCAGGCGAGCGAGGAGACGGCAGAGGGGGATTGTCAGTTCTGTGTTACACTGGTGAACAGACAAAAAGCGGTTTAAAATATGGAACATGACCCTAAAGACTGGCCAAAGAATACAGAGGGGAGAGAGGTTGGGGTGTTTAAGGGAGCTAATGAGGTTCTGGACAAAAGCACCAAGTCTGAAAATAACGTTATTTGGTGACAAAGAGCCCACTGACACATTTTTTTTCTTTCGAAAGAGTTTTTTTCTAAGAAATTTGGTTTGTCTGGTGTAGTTCACCCATCAGTTCATCAGTTTATTCACAAAACATGACAAAACAAGAATGTAAAATAAGAAATCTGAAGAATTGTTCTGGTTCCTCTCCTCCATGCAGTCATAATGAATGGGCACTGAGGTTCTCAAGCCTTAGTATGGACACACAAAACCGCAAAATTATTATTAAAATTGGTCCATATGATATGTACACTGTATTCCAATTCCAAGTCACAATAGCTTTATGTGAGAAACAGACATGCATGTTATGTATTATTAACCTCTAGTGAGTTTTAAATACTGCGACTGGATCATAAATTAATGAAATTCTTTGTTTTAATGTACTGCAGTCTTTCAAAATATCTCCATTTGTTTTAAATTACGTAAAGTAAACATAAAGGTGAATAAATAATGACAGTTTTTAGGTGAAGTAGCCATAGAAATAGATCTTTACTTGTCTAATAATATACAGGAGACATTACAAGGTCATCTGACAAAAGGTTTTAAGTCACATTACTCTGTTAAAATTAGATTAAGTTACAACTACTAATCTCGTTTAAAAATTCATCCAGGTTTAGTCTCTCTCCATCCCTTGTTTCAGAAGAATCACTTCACTCTCTCTTGCTCTGTCAATAGATCTACTACGTTGGTGTGCTTCACTCCAGCAGAAAGTCAGCAGCTAGAGCGTTACAAAGAGGCCCTCATCAACACATAGTACTCTCCCATTTACCGTCTCACATGATGACTGTTGATATTGTCATTTGAGTTGTTTGTGAAGCGTTTCGCACAATGTGCAACGCTTGCTAAAATGTATTTTCTTAAACACTTATGTTTTAAATCTGTACTCAGAATTCTAATTTCTTGAGACAAGCAGTGTCACTTGCGACATGTGCACTCTCATTAACAGCAGAACAAGGGGAGGAGGGAGGTGGAGGGGCTAAACTACACAGGGGTGCTGGGAAGCACTGTATGCTCGGGCATCTGTCTGTCACTCTGATTTTAAATGGTGATCATCTCATGAAGAAAAACAGGGAAAATGATTGTGGGGTCTGGGTGGGGTGCGGTATAGAAAATTGGATTTTCTCACATTTTGCTGCAATTGAGCCAGAAGAAAACTTTTAAGCCACTATGAATTTTCAAATTTTTACTTTCAAACAACTACAACACAATACAAACAACTAAGTAATTTCAAACAACTACACACATGAGAGAGGATCACAGAATAAAAATAAAGCAATGGAAACACTGGTGTGAATGGAACTTGGATTACAAAACATGAGAATGAAAGTTGAGGAAATGTGGTTTAATTACAGCACCAGTCAAAAGTCTGAAAACACCTGCTGGAAAGTATAATCTTTGTTTCAAATTAGATTGGTAGACAAATATAAGTGGTGACTATTGATACATTTCTTTACAAAACTATTATCTTGATTTAAGATTTTTAAGAAGAGCTAAAAAGAGCTCAATATACATGCAAGCTCATTTAATACTGTTACAGAAGCATCACAGAAGAACTCATAAAGTGTGTGCAGAAGTGCACACAAGCTTTGCCCCAGTCGGTCCCCTAAAAACTAAAATCATGTAGATCTGATAACAGTAGAGCTGGTTGCCTAAACATATTTAGAATTACAGAGGTGAAAGACTCGTGTGTCAACACAGCCACAAAAAGCGTAGGAGAATGTGAAGAATATGGAACTTTTCTGAGAAAGCAATAACCTTGAGTTTATTGTGCTGACAGACTCAACATAAGAAAGTCCAGGAGTAGTAAAGAGCAAAAGAGTGGAGGAGAGCAGGTCGATCACATGAAATAATGGTGTGGATGAATTATACAGTAAAGAAAACAGTACAAGCCAGAAATTAAATAGAGTTTATTGGTCAGCATAATGTATTATATTCAATACACACACATATATGGTATTGAGGTATCTCAAAAAAAACTCACAGCTAAATGCAGATGGAATAAAAATGACAAATTTTACTGTTCTGCCCTTTGTGACGTCTCGCTGCTAGTAAAGAAGAGTGAGAGAAAGGAAATTGGAAAAATAGCAAAACTGTGTATAAACATGAGAGTACATTGTATTTATTGTCCATATGGTCAAAGGAAATTGCCCATCCCGATAACTGCTCTGTTTTCTTTCCTGGGGGTAGGGTGGGGGGTCTGGGACAGAGGTGACAACATTGGATATTTCCAAAACACACACATATACACACACACGTTCACACAGACTGCGGCATCAACATTATGGAGCTGAGATGCTTATCTGAGCTACGTCTGTTTCCTGTGACCAGAAATGACTGCTGACACACTAAAGCATAACTAGCACAAATAACAAGCAGCACAATTATGAGAACATGAGCACTACAACACATGTAACAACTGAAAGCACAATAACAACCGTTTCCTTTCAAAGGACATTTGGAATAATGGGACAATTGATGAGAATAAAACTCATAAACGCAAAGACCATCCTGTCAGTTTTGTCCAGAGTTGTTACGAAAAACTAAAGTAAAAGAATATAAATTGTTAATGAGGTTTATTCTCACTGCACACTAAGTATTTCTATGAATTGCTGTCATTATGACAGTCAGAAGCAGATCGATAGCTCATAGTATTATTCGTCATAAGCATTTACATTTTTTTTTCTTAAATGTTGATTACAGCTCTCTCCAGTGCCCTGTTATCTGGCACTGGGATGCACTGATCTAGAGGAGGATATATGCAACGCTGCTCATGAGTGACAGCACATTTACTCAAGAACTGCTCGTCAGCGAAGAGGGGGGTGGGTCCTTTTATGGTTCAGGTGCTTCGCTTTAAAACAGGATGTGTATGCTTGAACAGATGGATCACATTCAAATCATACAGGAAACAAACAAACAGATACATACACTTTCTCACACAGCAACAATGCAATATCCTTGTTTTGTCTTTGGATTGTGGTCATCACCCCCCACACCCCACAGGTCATTTTTGTAAAATCTGAGAAAAGAAAAAGGGAGAAAGTGGTTATTAAATAAGGTTCTGCTATCTGATTTATCTCAATTTAAAATGAACTCACTCAGTGATCTAATATAAATTAACAATCCCTAAAAACTTCTCATCTGTTAAGTAATGCTATATGGAAAGCATTATTATACTTATATTTCTTAAGTAAACTAACTAATTAACTAAACACACACACACACACACATATATTCCATTCCAAAATGCACACAGTATTTGAATGAATGATGTTGAATTTAGACTATAGATTCTTATGTAGATTTGAAGATTTTATTCACCTTGCGGGGATAAATTCCTAAAACGATTCATTCATTCACTGCAATATTACCTCTTGATGGGGGCAGATAATTACCATTAAATGAAAGAGAAAGAAGGCTAATTAGATCGAAAAACACTTGTTGCTGACGTTAACGGGCTCAATGACGCTGACTCTCAGCCTCTATCTGCCTCGTCTGCGGCTCGTAGGACGCGGATGCGACGTCATCACGGACAGAGGCTACGGCGGTCTCCATAACTACGCCTCGTGCTGCAGTGACGCCAGCTACCGCTCTTGGTGAGGGGGCGTGACTCAGCCAATGCCCGAGCCTCCTCCCCCCTCACCCGTCCGTGTGGGCGGCCCCGTGCGGCAGCAGCGAGCGAAACACGACACCCGAGAGAGAGAGAGAAATTGGGGGAGGAGACTGCGAGTAGTTTCAGACTAGGAGAGTGGAGGAAGGAAAAAAAGTCGGCGTGAAAGAGAGAATGGGAAACTGACTGATATACTGCGAATGGCGAACCTCAGGAGACCAGATGACAGATTAACATAAGGATAAAATGTTTCTAAAATGATCAGCTCGGTATAAGAGAGTGCATATGTAACAGGGAGACACAGTGTTGTTTTACTGTTGTGTTGGGATTGTACCGATCGTTCCCGGGACAGACAGGAAAGCGGTGTTTCGGAACTCCGTTGCACCCCGTCCGGTAGAGCTAGTGGAAGGACTGAGCCATTCTTCAAACACAGAGCTGTCGGGGAATTCGTAGTGATCGTTGAGTGGCAGACAATCCACCGGGTGATCGTACAGCAGGGTGCAACAGGAGAGTTGAACATTTGACAAAAGTTTGGCCTTTTGGAGACGGGGGTGAGGGAGAGGCCGACTCTTGAACTGACAACTTAACCCAGCTTGCTGTATTAGCGGCAGATAACTTTCAGCATGAAAACCCCGGGGGACTCGGGTAAGTTACCCGGGCATTCATTATCATATGCTGCCACAAAGCCACTGTACCAAGTCAGGTGTTTACCATAATAATCTTCCGCTCTACAGAGTCTTTATTGTAGTCGGCAACCAGTCAGCAATGCCAAAAATGTACTTGAGAATGTGGTGTAATAATCTCTTGACAACTGACTTTTGCTTTAAAAAAAGGGTGGACAGAGTGGCAGGCAGCTAAGTGTAACAACCAGGTGTTTTCTGAGGATTTATTACTCTGACGTACTAACTTTACTGCTGTAATTGTTTGGTTTCTTTCATTTCATTTTTTACATATCCATCTTAATTTGATATTCTTTCAAAACATGTCGTATTTAAAAGGACTTTACTGTCTTCAGTGGCAGTTTGCATATCATCACAGCTCATTTATAATGCGGTAAATTCGCCATCCAGATGCCTTTGAATAATCGGTGTGCTGTAATCTAATTTTGTTAAGACTTTTTAAATCTTGAAATGTTAGTCCTGCTCATTTTGGCCATTCTGGTAATTCTAATGTTAACAGGCTGTTTTTCCGTTTTCCTTTAAAACTTACATCCAAACTTAATGACTGTTTAATTTCAGTGTTTTCTAGTCCTGGCAGCGCAAAACATACGAAACCTGTTGAATGGCTCCAACTTTCAATGCGCTGTTTGCGCTTTTGTTATTTGCTGGAAGACGAATAGAACCGATATGCTGAATCCACGCACATTTTCAGTACTTTCCCCCAGTTACTCGACAGTGCCAGTGGTGTGCGGATCAGCTTTGAAGTCGTAGCATGGCACATTCAAAATGGAAGCGAGCTGTCTAACGAACGCATTTAATAGACTTTATTACTTTCTTCATCAGTGAAACATAATCGGTTCGGTGTTCTGATGAGTTTTCGTTTGGTCATTCATTTAATAAAGATAATTTCAGTTCAGTCTAATAATACAGAGTTGCGAACCAATTCCCCGTTAAACCGCCAGTGAAAGGATCGCTTACATTTGTTAAAAATGCTTTCCAGTAGTCTGGTCATTTGAATTAACTTTAATTATTGTTGGCGTACTTGCCTCGAGTATTCATTTTATAACATGTATCCACTTGTCCAGTTCTGCTTGTTAAATTGTTACTGTCCCGCCAACTAGAGGAAGTTTCAGTATTTGTGTTAAGGCAGCCTATTGTATTTTGTTTGGGAATCCATGTTGGGATCTCTCTCTCTCTTGCAGTAGTCAGTCAGTTCTCTCACATCACGATTTCTCAGTGAATCTACCCCGCCACCCACGCTGCACAAAGTTTAACGGACTTAAATATAACTTATTTTATTTTATGGCCAGTCACATTATAATCAATATTGTATAACATGTTGTTAAACAAATATGAAAAAGAAATAAACAATAGTATCATCATACAAATAACTTAAAACTTGGACTTTCTTACATTCCGTTACACCGCTAGTAAGTGAGGTCATAACCCCCCAAAATAGTCCCATCAAACAGAGATGTTTGCAAATGCACCCTGAGTCCTTGTTTAGCCTTTCTGTAGACTGTATTTTTTCCAAGTGTGTCCAGTCTGAGCACATAATGATCGCTTTCACTTTTATAAAGCCTGTCCTTCACTCCTACAAAGTTTGTTGTTGTTATTGTTGTGTGCTTTATTTTGCAGAACATTTTACAGTCGAATGTGTCCTGTTATGCTGTGCAAATAGTATTTTATCATTTTGATTAGAGGATCCAAGTGATATCTTGTTTGAGTAGTAAAGATTGGGCAAAATAGAATGATTATTACTAAAATCCCTCAAGTGCTTGCCCTGTGCTTAAATGGCATGTAAATTAATCTAGACTGTGACCCACAAGCCTGTATAGAGCCATCCTTTAATTTTCATTAAGTTACATTTTTGTGGCTAGTATAAAGTGTATGAGTTCGTTATACGCACACATTGCTACCAGTGATAACACATCTGAAAAATACATTTCTCTCTGATTCATGAAATTCATTGAAAGCGCAGCAAACTTCAAAGAAAAGGCTTTTAGACAACATTATCCTTTCCTTTAAATGGAATGCATTATAAAGCAAAAAAATCTAAAGGCAATCATGGCTGACCTTTTGACCTGTTCTGGAAACTTCACATTCTGGAAATGGCTTGCATTTCAAGCAATCTTTTCTTGTTTCACACGGCAAAACTTTCACATCACGCATTAATTCTACAGATTTATGCCCTTTTAATTTATGTTTACTTTGTGAAGTTGGAATTTGGGAATGTGATGCAGAGAAAGGAGTAAATGCAGACAGGTGTCAATAACTACTTTGAGGTTTCATTCGTCTACGGCAGTGCGGCCTGCATTCTGACCTCGATAGTTACGAGGTGAGCTCAGCTGCTGAGTATGCATACGAGTGAGCGAATGATTGAGGGAGAGAAGGATACAGTACTAAGTATGGGATGTGGTTTCAGAGTGCATCATTCTTTATCAGATTTTAGTATATCTGTAGTCTGTATTCTTACCTGCAAACACCCACAGCAGTATAAATATATAGGGCATGTATAGCTAACGAGCGAGTGTTTCTGTGAAAGCTGTGGTTTGTTATGAGAACAGGAGGCGACAGCAGTGTTGGTATGGTGCGTATCTTGATAAAGTCATGTGTGTATCTGTCAGTCCCATAATACTGACTATCTCTTCATCAAAATCTCTCGCCACATGAATCATATTAGATAAGAGAGGGTGCTGTATTAGTTCCTCACTCTTCAACCGTCATTTTACATGAGAACGATTTGTAACTCTACACAAGTCTAGTGTCTCTAGTGTCTACACAAATAGGCCTCACCTGACATCTGAAAGTGTCGGTGGTTTGACTCTGGTATACCCAGAAGGCCCCAGTGTGTGTTCAGTAGGGCTGTGTCCTGAATGGTTTACCTTGCACGACGTTCATTTGTGCGCCGTCTTGTGTGATGGTCGCTAGTGAAGTGTCAGTGACGCAGCTCACATGCATATAAAGCTGCAATCTTTAACTTTTTTGGTTAAAAATGAACAAAAATAAGTTATTGAGCAAGTACATTTCAGATCATTGTTCAAAACAATCTCTGTACTTTACCTCAATTCACAATGGTAAGTTCATACTAATGATTTATAATTTGAGCTGTGGGGTCCCTCAAAATGTCAGTTTGACTTGTGGTTACGTCACGTCTGTAAACAGAAAAAAGATTATTAAGGCTAATAAATCGCGTGTGTGGGTGCAGTTGTTTTGAATTTAAACTTCACATAAAAAAATAGCTCCAAGACATTTTATGTTTCGAACAGAGCAAAAAAGTTACATATTGCAGCTTTATAAAAAGGCTTATTTTGGGTTCTTCTGTTGTTTTTTTTAAATCTTACAAGATTTAAATGTTTATACAAAGCCGTTTAAGACTCCTAGGTTTGAGTTCTAAAGTTTGTGTCATGGTAAAAATTTTCCTCAGTGCTGTTAGTTTGTGTTAGATGTTAGCCAAAAACCATTATTTACCAGCTAACAGAAGCCATAGTAGGAAGGTGGGGAGAAGGTCGCATGTATAAGGGGGTTGAGAGTAAGTCACTGACGCTGTGACACGGTACATGTAAATGCAAATGCTGATTTGTGTCACACGCCCCTTTCTCACAATACATTGGTTCTGTTGTCCATGTAAATATACTCAGTGGTTAAAGGAACAGTTCACTAACAAATAAAAATGCAGGTGTTTTTTTTAATCATCCTCATGTTATTCTAAACCTGTATGATTTTCTCCTGCGGATCACAAAAGGTTAGTTTTTGAAGAATGTTCTGGCTACTTTTTATCCTTTATTATGAAAGCGAAGCTCAACAAAACAAGCGCTACAAAAGGGCTTAGTATGACTCATGTTCAACATCCCAAGGCTTCTGAAGCCATACGATAGCTTTGCATGAGTAACGGACTACAACAAAAAACTTTAGTGAACGGATCATTCTTTTGAGTCAGATCTTTTCAATGATTCTAAATGATTCATTCACAAACAGTCTTTAAAAATCAAGCAATTTGGATGAACTACTATATTAAGTTTGCAGCTTTGATTTGCCTATCGGCTGTTTTTTCTCACATAGGTGTACGTTAGCTGTCCACACGTTATGGATCCACACCCAAGGCTTGAATTAACAGTTTGTGTTGTTGCACGCGTCTAATAACAGTGTGTTTGCATGCATGTTGTTGACTCGCTGGCTGTAAGCTGGTTGCCATGAAGTTGTAATAGATTGTTAATCTGGAACAATTAGCAGCCCTTTATCGCTAGTTCACATTGTCACACAGGAGACTGTGTGTCCCGTTTTAGTTGGTGTTATGCAGCAGCCTCAGTTGTTGAGGTCTCTCTGGAACCAGTTCAACATCAACAGGCACCTCTCTGTGTGTTTACATGCTTATGTATCCTGTTCAGCAGTGTGAGTGTGTGTGTGAGAGAAAGTGAGCGAGCTAGTGTGTGTTTTATTTTCCCCACTGCATGCTTTCCCATCAGGCCTTTAAACAAGTGCTCCGTCATGCTATTTCTGTGAACACAAATGGAATTCAGGAACGGTCCCGTAAATGTCACACGCAGGGGCCGGATTTTTAGTTGACATGTAAGACTGTATTAAAGACTGCGGCGATACTTCAAGTGTTGTAGATAATAAAAGGTGTAAAGTTTTTTTTTTTTAATCACTCACCTTGGGAGAAATTGTCCCCTGATTTGGCCGTATGGGGAATAAATGTTTCACTGGAAGTGTGAGGATGGTGTATTTCTAGGGATGAATGAGGTCCTCTGGGGTTGAACAGTATTTTGTTTGTTTTGTGTGTCCAGTCCAGCAGAGAAACAGTGGTTTGTGTGTGTTTGCCATGTCAGTGGGGTAAGGGGGCCAGTACAGAATATGGATGAAAGCGAATACGTGTTAGAGTCTTTTATGGACTGATAAGAGCACAGAGAGAGATCCCTGTAGGAAAGGGGGGGAGGGTGAACGTGTGTGTATGACCCTGACCTAATGACCTTCCATAGCTGCACCCCTAACCCTGCATTCCAGCACACGCCCCTTCCAATCACATGCCAAGCAGCCAATGGCATGAGGGCCCGATGCCATCTCCTCCACTGTGAACATGTATTGATACTCTAAAGAGCATATAGACAGTTTCATTTCCTTGTCTAATTTCCTAAAATCTTGGGTGTAATTCTCCTTTTCTTTCAAACCACAACAACAGAGTTACAGATTGTTTAACATACTAACCTAGTGTAGTGTGCTTTTTTAACAGATACACACACACACACATTGCCAATATGTGGTTTATGAGGACTCTCAATAGGCATAATGGTTTTTGCACTGTACAAACTGTATATTCTCTCCCCTAACCCTCCCCCTAAACTTCACGCTCATAGAAAACTTGTGGCTTATTTTATTTATTAACAAAAACTCACCATTTAGCATGTTTTTAAGCAAGTGAGGACACAGAAAGTGTCCCTGTAAACCATGTTTACATTGTTACATGTTATACGCATGCCATTTTACACATTTGCGTCCCCATAAACCACATATTCAAAACCGCCCGCACTCATGCTTATGCATAAGCTACAGTTGGTTGTGGAGGAAGGATTTTGAAAGAATAGTTTAACCAAGGGTGTATTGTGTGGTTTTGCATATTTGCATGTCTTTCGCAATAGAATACATCACATATCCTGAGATCCAACAGTGGGATATTCATTAACATTTTGAAAGCTGTGTTCTGACAGTGTCAGTTGTTGGATATATTTCCAGTTTTTTTTGGTTTGCATTCAAACACAAACATTTGAGTTTGATTCTTATATAATTATAGAATATCTTCTAGAACTCTTAGAAGATAATGATGGTAACAATACAGTGCATTTTAAAAAACTATTCAAAAGTATGTTTGTTTATTTCTTTATTTCAATGACAAAAACTGAAATGGTTATTGCATTTTTGTGTGGCTAGTGTCACACCATATGACATGAAAAGATTAACCGTTTAAAAGTGGCATTTAATCTGAGTTGCAAAGAAGACTGGTTCAGTACTGGAAGGGATCAAAGGTTATCATGTCACTTTATTTTCCTAAATTCATCTTCTCAGCTAAACGCTCACAGACTGTTGCCATTTTATTCCCAAACTGTATTTTCATTGCACGTTTTATTAGAATAGTTGGCACATATTACAGTCAATAAACAGTCTTTCACAACCTATAGATTAAGTTTCCCACACATTTCATTTGTTGGTGTTTGTGAGTATTATTGTGTGTGTTTTAATGAGATACTAAAGATTAAGTGACCTTTACTACAGATTTTTAAGCCTCTCTCTCTGACCAGTGTTTACCCTGGCTTTCCATTGTACTTTCAGGGAAACCTCCATTAGCCTGTTAATAGACTTGCACGTAATTGCACTGCACATAAGAGAGTTCAGACATCTGTTTTTAGTCATTTCGGACAATGCAGAAGAGTTGCAGACCATATATGCAGCCCTATTGACTATGTAGTTAGCGAAGTTTGTTGATTTTGAATAATGGACAAAATGTTGATATTGATGGGGATGAGTCATTGAAAACCTATAATAGGGCAATCATCTCATGGTTCAGCAAATACCTTTTAACACTGACAAACACACTCTCACACTGGTTTGTTTTGCAGAAAAAACCTGGATCTCCCACATTCCTGCTCAAAGCTTAAATCACTGCAGCCTGTGTGGCAGCACTCATTCCAGGAAAAGCATTCTGCCAGACGCACACGCACTCACTCGTTTACTCGAACGCAAACTCTAACATGTCCATTAGCATTCTTGGAAAAGCTCGCTTCTTGTGGCATTCCTGGGGATGAGGATGCATGAGACCGTACCACTAACAGATGCTGCGTGCACACACGCGCAAACGCAAACGTTTGGCTTCTAAGTCATTTTGCTGTGCTAACATGATTTGAAATCTGTTTTTCAGTGAGATTAAAGCCTTCTGGCTTTGGCTGTGCTTGTGGTCTGCGTCTCCCTCTGTCACACTGTATTTAGTGTTTCTCCTGATATTTTCTGTGCCGATCCGGCTGCTCATTAGCGCTCATCTGCTGTTAGACTGTGTGCTCTGGGTTCAGACTGTCATTGGGACTCACTGTGTGTTTTGAACCTAATGAAATTCAGGCCGCTGTGGAAGAATGCTTGTACTGCACTTCGCTTTGCGTGTGTGCGTGCATGTGTGTTTAGACAGAGAAATGTAATACAGGTAGTTTACAGTGCCTGTATTGTTATGAGCATGACTCAGTGTAACACCTGCATTGTTTGTGTGAATGTCTGTGCATGTGTGTTTCGGGTTGCCACACAAACTGCAGCATCTGTGATAATGCTACAAGCATACACACACACATTGGCATATGTGGTTTGTGAGGACTCTATAGATAACATTTATTATGTTTTTTAAGCACTTGTCCCCATAAATGATGTTTACATTGTTATACACATTTACGTTCCTCATAAACCACATATTCAACCCCCCACACACAGATACCAACTTTTGTCAGAATCTCTAAAGAAAAGATTATAGCTTATTATGTTTTTATAGCTATTACAATTTTATCTGTCTATTCAGCTATACTTGTACCTGTATGCTTGTTCTTGTTTTAGCACAAATCTCACAGGATTTACCTTTTAGGATTTCCTCAAAAGTATAAATGATTCATTAATATAATGCATGTTTTTTTAAATGGTAAGATTCAGAAAGTTTTTTTAGGGGTAGTTTACTTAGGGGTAGTCTACAGTAATTATATTAATCTCTATAAAAAGAACAATACAGTCTATGGTATGTCTGTATGTAGATGGGATAAACATGAAAGTGTCTATAGTGGATACACTTGTAATAGTTAAATAGTTAAAATGCACTTACAAATACAGATATTTGTATATATTTGTACCTTACTAATATAGTGAAACTGATCAAAACAAATGTACAGGTCAACAGGTTTGTGTGAAGGTTATAGATTTAGTGGAAGGAATAAGAAAAATATTGTTGGCCTGGTATGAAAACAATGGAAGTCTATGAGTTGTATGTGTGTGCCTGTAAGCCTGTGATAATGCTAAGCCTATGATAATCGAATAATAAAATAAAAGTCACCACACACACACTCCCTTATTCTATTTCATGACACACACATACACATACAAAACACTGTGTAAGAGCGTGTGTTCATGTGGTTAACTGCCGGGAATTCAAATGCTGTCTGGCGCCACTTTAACACCCACCCCAAGACCCAACCCCTCCCTCCATCGTACCCCGTTCCCTTTCCTTCTTTTCTTAGGAATGCAAGATCATGTTTTTGCCCCCTCGCTTACTTTCTCTCTGTCTGTCTCTCTCTTTCTCTGCTGCATGTGTTTAAACCTGTTCATGTGCATTTTGGAGTTTGTTCTGAACTTTGAACGAGTTTGTCATCGGCATTTACGGCACTCACTTTGTAATTCATCAGTTAGTCACACCCTAACTTTCGTCAAAGGACGGCTTGTGTGTATATTGGATATGAACAGCAGTGTGTGTGTGTACCTGTGCACTAAGTACTCTTAATCATATAGAGACCAGGATGGAGGACAGGTGGAAAAGGTTTTCAGGGATGCAAGGGGACAAAGCCCGACCCATTCGCTTGCTGTGTAGAAACAGTGTTTGAGTTGCAATATTCTGTTACATGGCTTCGGGAGGCTCTGTTTACATTGCTAACTAAATATCAAGCATCACACCTTTTGTGTGAAGATTTTAAAAGGTGCATTCGATCAGTAAAGGCTTGTAAATCAGTAAGTGTGTGTGGTTTTGACTACATTGGGGGGACTGAATTTTCCCACAAGAATAGTTCAATTTAAAATTCACCTACATTTGTTATAAAAAATATTAAATAATGTTTAAAAAAAGCAGAAAGGTTTGTGTAAGGGTTAGCTTTAGGGGTAGGGTTTTATTAGTCCAATATAAAAATAACAGAAGTCAATGGAAAGTTCCCTGTATGATAGAAAATCAAATGTGTGTGTGTATGTGTGTGATCTGTGGGTTCAGATAAGTTTTGTGTTTCATAGTGAGCTATGAACGAGTGTGTGTGTGTGTTGCTGTGAAGCAAAACCTTTTAAACTATCGATTTTTACCTCCATACTGCCACTCTTCTTACACACACACACGCACACACACATATAACCTCTGTGTCACTAATCCATGCTGGAATACCCCAGTGGCATCTCATCTTCCCTTACTCTCTCTTTCTCTTCATTTTTTTCTCCTCCGTCCTTCTCTTGTTTTTAGGCCGAGTGTTGGTTACACCCATTTGTTAGTATCTTTTAGGGCTGGTGGTGTTTGTGCTGTGTCATCATCTCTGGACTTTAACATTCAGAAATTTCCCGCTCACCTCATGTCTTTCTGTTTGGCGCTCGACGGCGTGCCCTCAAGTGTACAGGAACAAATGAGCCTTTCAAACTCCTAATGCTTTTTCCTTCTCTTTTCATGTATGTATGTGGATACATTATGTCTGTGTTGTTGAATAATGGATATCTGATTAGACTGAAAGCTGCTGTATTTAGGAGACCCTCTGCATCAATTTTTAATGGCATGTTTGGCCCTTTCTCATTGCTTTCTCACTCTCTTATTTCTGTGTCTCTGAGTGATGTTGATATTCTGGGCAGAAGATGACATCAGCTTTAAGCTTCTTATGTGTGTGATCTCTGGCCAAAGTGCTTGCCTCATAATTGTTTTAACTGTGCCATATTTAGCCTCAGACATGGTTTGGCTGATTATGCAATACTCATGTGCATCTGGGCCAGATATTAAGAGATGCACTTGATTATTCTCTCCTTCTCACTTGGAGGTAGTGTAGGACAGCTCAGGGCTTGCCTACATAACAGTGTGGGATTGTTGTTTTAGGGGATTAGGTTTATAACAGAGCAGGGCAGAGACTGAGGGGCCCTTGACACAAGTCATGTTGGAGCTTTTGGCCTTTATGTCAGCCTCGTACAGTCGCACTGCCTCAGCAATTACCAGCTTAAAGGTGAACTGTTATTTTTCTGTTTTAGCACTGTGGCCTAATGGCATAAATTTGGGGTGAGACTGTCAGAGTGCTCAGACCATGAAAGATGGGGGTGGGTGTGGTTGGATTTTATGGGAAACCTGTTTGGAAATAACCTTTATTTTTGAAGTTATGTTTTGTACTGAAAGTGAAGCAAACATACACATGTTAATACACAACCTGTTAATGTTCAGTTTACCTTTGGCATTTAAGATAAGACCAGATAGATTAGTACTTCATTGATCCCTTGTGGGAAATTATAAATGAAGGAAATCTCCCTGTGGAGGGAATTGTACCCTGGTCATCTCACACAACAGATGGAGATATAGTCCAATATACTAATAAATAAGAGTCAACGGCCACCATTCATTCACAGACAACCTGAAATCAGTCTGAGAGTGTTTATGGTGACTGGGCGGCCATTTTATGTGGATGTGTTTGGCTTGTATAAGTGAAGCGAGATTTTGTAGGTTTACCCTGGTCAGCTGCTTTGCTTGTGTTACCTGAGGTGCTCATTTTGCAGCTTTCTGTGTTAGTGTGTGTAACAGTTCATAAAAGAAATGTCTGTTGATCTTCTGTCACTTTCTTTAAAGGTGCGTGTATGTGGTGTTTGAAGTGTCCTTAGAAGGAAGTGTGTGTTTGAGTGACTCAGCAAGGTGTGTGTTCTGAGAATCATGAACTTCCTTTGTCTCTATCACTGCTAGTGTTAGTTAATGTCTGCTGACTGTGTGTGTCAGTCTGTGTGGATGATCATATTGCTATTGTAGCAGTGTTTTTGGTGGGATTCCCCTGGGTGGGTACTGACCTCTCATTTTCCACCCCTATTGTGTGTGTGTGTGTGTGTGTGTGTGTATGACTGCCAGATAATGTAGATGATTTGGCTCCTAATCTTCGCTCAATGGACTGTACTGTGTGTGTACTGCTTCTCCCAGTTGCATAATACAGTTCACCAGCAGCATGTGTGGTTCAAAAACTCGACAGTCTCTGTTTCTCCCTCAGTTGTACCCATAACCTAGTCACTAGGTTAGTTCTGTGTTATAACAGTTTAATTAAAAAGGGTGAGACCCACTTCATTCTCATTTCTCATGTCTTGAATCTGCTGAATCAGATTTGAACTGTTCTTTTTTTATATTGTGCCAAAGTTATTTTAAAGTAATTTGATTCTTAGTGACCTGATCTTTGACCTCCGGATTTATACAATAGTGCATTTTAACATACAGCTTTGATACAGTGTTACTGCACTGCTGCAATGTAAATATAAATAAATTGCATACAGTGTAACCTGGTTAGACTGAGGTGACTGTTACAGTTGTTCGGGTGTAATCAACAGTTCTGATGTAATGTTACTGTAGGAGTCCCAGTGATGATAAAGATGCTTGTTTTGATTATCTACATCCCAGTAGTTCTTGCTTGATGCCGTGGTGAGACACACAGCGTGTGTGTGTTTGAGTGAGTGCGTGCAGTTACATCATCAGTGACTTGCATAATGCAGCAGCCTTTACTTGCTCTGGCTGAGGAGGATAATTTGTCCCTGGAGGCAGAGACAGAGAGAGATAGAGAGATATGCAGGGGGACTGGGACAGAGAAAGAGAAGAAGGATTTGGTGAAAGAGACAAACAGGCAGATCTGAACGAAAGTAGAGAGACATAGACTAGGACACAGATAGACAGGAGAGAGAGGGGGGGAAAGACAGGTGGACTTGAACAGACAAGGAGAGAAACAGGGGACTGGGACAGAGATATAGGGAGACTTGGACTGAAGTCCGTGATTGAAAAGAGACAGACAGGGTGATTGAGTTGAAGGGGGAGAGTGACAGATAGTGATCGAGAGCGAAAGACAAACACTATGAGAGGAAGATGGATGGCTGTGGTGAGATCTTGACCCAAAACACTCAGCACTGATAATTCAATCACTTCAGTCATTAATGAGATCTCTTCCTGCTGTGTGTGTGTGTGTGTGTGTGTGTGTGTTTGCTCATCCACGGATATTAAAGATACACACACACACACACACATACAGAAGATAAACACTGAATATCTGGACTAGCTAAAGAGATACTAAACTAATACTGTGTGATCACACACACACAGGCGGCTGTATAGCAGGTCTCCTGTAGTGTGAGTGAGGTGAGTGTTATGTAATGACAAGCTGCAGGACTTTAATCAGCTTGAGCAGATCCATTTAAGCAGCTCTCAGATACAGTGCGCAGCCGTCCTGCTGCTCACCACCATCACATAGAGACACGTCTGTATGCGCGTGTGTGTGTGTGTGATAGTGACAGGCGGTTACTCTGCATGTTTCCCAGCTCTGTGCATGTTTACCATTGGACACACACATGCTGCGTCTTGTCCTCTGTCCCCTTGTCTCACACACACACACACACACACACACACACACACAGATTTTAGAAGCTATAGCAGTGGTTTCCATATTAGGGCTGATATTCACTATACCTGACACCACTCACACATGCCTGGCTGTTCTTAGGTAAAACACAATTTTGCAGGTTTATGAACTTCTAATATAGTGAGAACTACTTGAAATCTCTGCACAAGCACATGTTTTTGTGGGTTTATGGGTTTGTGAGGGTGTCTTTGAAGATTTGGTATTCACAAGTATAGCCAAACTTGTATACACGCAAACAAACACACATACTCTCATACCTCTTATCGAAGTTTCTCACAGACTTCAAGTGTTACAACTGATATACTGAGAAACTCTTGTAAGCCTTTCTCTCTCCC